>PPHD01027470.1:0-11161 GCA_002909625.1 Bambusicola thoracicus
CGGGAAAGCTGTAAGAAAATCCCCACAGCCCAACAGGAAGTGTCATTTCTGTGATTCACCAGATTGCATCTCTTCCTGAGAGCGCACCAACCAGCATAAGCAGCACAGCAGAAGCTACATGAAAAAGTCCTTTTCCTGTTTGCGCTGAAGATCCCGTGACCATTTCAGTTTGGTGTGACCAAGTCCATCTCCCTCAAACGCCACTATGTATTCCTCTACTACTTCACGCACTTTCAGTTAGGGCAGCGTAGGGAGAAAAGGACGAAAGAAGAACTTATTACATGCTGCAAAAGGTATTTTGCTTCAGAATTAGCAGTGCCAGATGAGCAGAGAAAACACTTTTCTGTCAGGATGTACTGTTTTTTGATCCTTTTACTTGGAAAAAAAAATCTATATTATGCTCATACTGCAGTCCACCACTTTGGTGAAGTAAAGCAACACATCTCAGTGAGTTTATACAGCCCAATGCACTGGAAGGAAACTGCACATTACAGTGATTGGACCAGGAGGATTACCAGCCATTTTCTTGCCAAAATAACAATAAAAAAAAACCTTAAGAGTTTTGTTAACATCACAAGCCACAAAACACAATTGAATTCCATTCTGCTCCCTACCGTTCCCATCTGGTTCTAATTTGCTAGAGAAGACCGAAGACTGTATTCAAAAAGCGTCAGACTGAGCTGTAAACATCAGCTTCTCTGCCAGCATTACGAGTAACTTGTGAAGTACTGGAGCTGCCATGGAAAGGAGCGGGGGATGAAGCAAGGCTTGCTCGGTCATTAAGCCCATTGTTTTAATTGCATTGTTTCGACCCATGAAATGAAAGTGAGAAATGTTTGATGCTCAGAAGAAACATTTGCAGAAAATCAAGTTCAGCTCATCTCTATTGCAACGCTACAAAATCAAAGAGTAAGAAGTTGAGCAGTATCAGAAGAGGCTGCCTGAACAACCAGACCTCTTGTTTTACAAAGTCCGTAATTATAGGCCACATGCTGTTGCCTAATTTTTTCCTTGTCAAGTTGTAAACAAAGGACAAAGCCTGCTTCGTATTTGCTGTAGAAATAGTTTTGTTAAATTGTGACAAGCTAATGAGTCCACAGCTAATAGCATCTTGCGGTAAATGTTTAACAATATGCCTTTGAGATTTTGCCCCCTATCTCTGCCTTAGATTTCCAAAATGACAGAACTCCTGAAGCCTTTTGCATTAATAACTTGTGATTAGTTTCTCGTTACTTAAGCCCTTGATGTGAGGCACTGATGTGATGTGTGAAAACCCACTTACACTGTTGGAATAGAAGTGAATAAAATAATTGTTTCTGTAGCAACACGGGCTTGGAAGGTTTATGTTCTACAGCATACAACAGCTCCCCTCTATTAGGAAGGATTGTAGCTGGGTCTGCACTGGGCCCCATCTCAAAAACTGAGGTGTGGGAAAGAGTGCTCTATTGACTGAGCAGAGCGGCCTCTTGTTCAGAGCGTGCTCTCAGCATCCATCAACACAACTGTGGTGATGGAGCACCGAGCTTTGATGTCAGAACAGTAATCAACAGGAGCAGAGAAGAGCAGCTTAGGTAACACCATAAACTAGTATTGCCTCCCACATCCACAGCATGTCCTGACACCCCACTTCCCAGTCGGAGCTCATTAAGAGAGCTGGCAGCATCCCAGCACCAAGCCAAGCCTGCAGTCACCATCAGCTTGATCCTACTGCTATCGCTCCATACTTTGTTGTACCGACACAGACTTCTTTCCTCCATCTAGCATCACCTCCATGACGCCTCCAGCCTCAAGGCCAAGTAAACAATCCCATCAACCATCTTAGTGATCTTTTGTCAATTCTGTGGTTCCAGGCCCAGAGTTCTGCACTGACTTCTTGATGCCATTATATGACAACCAGGACTCACTTTTCACTCACAGTTGCTGAAGGTAGTTCTTCACCAGCAACCCCTCTACTTCCAGATTAGCTCTGTTCAAAATCATCAACTCACCAATTCCTTCCCTTAATGCAGTCCTACACCCTTATTTGTTACACATATGTGAACCTATGACTTAGTTTCCTGCTTATTATTGTTGACCTTCCATCAAAAAGCTCCTTTGAACCAAGTGGCTTCTTTTCTTGCCTAAACATTACTGTAATTAGAGGCGATTAACAGCAGCAGCACACACTCATCCATTCAGCTTAGAGTAGCCTTGAGTGCCCGTTATATGAAGAATTCACTCAAGTCTCTTCTAGATCTAGTTAATGCTATTCCCAGCCTGCAAAAGATACGTGTGAAAAGGCTTTGTTACACATGGCTAAGTTGCATCTATTTCATACAGCTGAGGTATGTATAATCTGACCAGCATCAGGAATTGTGAAAGGCTCATTTTGAAACAAGAGCTTCTTAAACCCCACCCACTACTTAGATACACTCCTTTCCCATGAAAGGATCACAGCCTGGAAAACATTCAGTAAGCTCTCACAAGCAAGAGCCTTTATTCTACAGCATGTAAACAAGAATGGAGCATCATTTCCCCCACTCGGGCTCTACTGCCTTTGAAAACAAAACGCAGCACCTGTAACTTCAAGATTTCTGGGAAGCTAAAAAGCTGAGAACAACATGGGTAGTGCTACCAGTCCTGCTTACATTCAGACCTTTCAGTACCCATAGACTCACATGCAGTAGCAGATCCTACAGCTTAAAAGGAACATATGTTGACTTAAATTACTGTCCTTTAAGTGATTTACTGCTGTAGCACACGCACTGTTTAACGTTTCCTTTATATCTTTTTGATGGTGGTAGTCAATACTCGTGTCATACTTCATAGGTGTTCACACAGTTGCTACCTTATTACTAACTTCTTATAACATTACAATAAAGACATTAAAACTACTTCTTTGCATGAACTCCAAACTAAAATCACAAGCCTGTAGAAAGCGTTCAGCTAGCAACAAACTTCTTGGTTTTCATCCACAACTTAAGAATTTATCTGAGCAAAGTAGAACCGCTCAAGAATCTCAGTAGCCAAGTGAGCACAGTGCTGTGCCTCTTTAACACTGAATTAGCATGAATCAGACACCGGAGGATTAAGGCTTTACTGTCTGTGCCTAAGCAGTGATGCAACAGGCTGTAAGTCTTTCTGGAAGCAGGCATTTTTTTTTCCTGGAGTTCAACATTTTCTCAGTCTGTATCCTCTACACATAGCTAAAGCAGCTAATGCTGCATTATTACGTTTTTAGTTCAGCAGAAAGAATCACAGCCAGCAGCTGAGATCTATCCAGTTTTCACAACCAAACTTTAAGTGAAACAAAACCCCAAATGAAACTGCAAACCAACACCCGCAAATAGAGCGTGACCACCACTGCTACGTAAGAGGAAAGTACACCGTGGAAAATACACCTAACACTGAAATGAAAGATCCCTTATATCCACTAGTGACACTCAGAAGCTGCAGGAGGAGCATGCTAGGACAAGCCTCCTGCTTCTAGCTGTGCTCCACACATAGGGACTCTTCTCCATGCCAAAGCTACTATCCATATGCCTCTTGCCTGAGTGATTCCAGCCCACTTCTGCACACATTCCGCAGCACCAAGAAGCTTCCCACCTTAGGTGGATTGCTGCAGATCGATTTGTCAGGAAGAGAGATTATTTATATCAAGGGTACGTACACTTTGACTGCAACTGTGACATCAACACAATACCCCAGACCCTCTCACCAATTTTAACACCCATGTACCACGATATGTTTGCTTGTTTTAAATTTCTCTCTTAGGAGAAAACCAGAGGGCCTACCATGGACTTGCTCACACTGCTATGGCTCAAGTTGGCAATTAAGATTTGTTTGGTTGTTGGTGGAGGCTTTTTTGTCCGTGTGCTGTCTTTTAAAAAGAAGGGAAGCAGTTTGACACAGCACAGACTAAACAGGTGCTGCTACCTGTACCTAGAAATCACTCCTACAAGTAGAAGTAATTTATAGCTATGGATGAGAAGCAGTAGCTGACAAAGACACTAATGGATGTTACCTACATACATTCACACTATACTAAGGGGTACTATGACACTCTGTTTCACTGATTTCTCACATTGCTCAGGCCTGTGCACAGCACCAAAGTTCCAAAGATGGCAATCAGAGAAGTAGATCTCGTTATGGGTTGTAATAACCACGCTCTGGAGAAGCCACATATAACTCACAAATAAGCTGCATTCTCATTTTAGTTGAGAAGTGCAATGCCTTTGCATCACTGGAAAATGCAGAGAGTGCTGCAATGTAACTGCTATGCTGTCCTACTCCTTCCACAACAGGTGAGGACAGACTGGCATCATTCTTCAGCTGGAACTGATAAAGCAGCTGCGGGTTGCGCTTTTCCTCCTTGTTTAAGGTAACTGAGATTCTGGGGGAGGGGAAGACAGGAAACGAGCACTTTTCCTGGTCCCCAAACCTAAGAATAGCTGAGATGGTACTGCTGCAAGATTTAGGCCACACAAGCATTCAGAGAAGCATGAAATATTTATACTCTGGGCAAACAATCACAGAAGTCTTGCTTTTCGCCCGGAATCTTTTTCTCATTATCCAAACAGATGAGGAGGTTGTCCCAGCAAAGTTTACTTTCAGAGGGCAGAGATGAGCTTGTTGTTATATTTTTAAACTACAGCTCTTTTTTTCTGTTCATATCTGAGAAGTCAGTTAAGCAGCAACTACAAATGACAGGACTCGGACTTGTGGAATCAAGCACTAACTTTCACCTTTCAGGCACCTCTTGCACTGAAGGGACAACAAACAGTAGTTTTAACAGTTTCCATTTCACATGGGAAAAAAAAATGAACACCTTTGTATTTACGCTGGGTACAACATCCTAGAGAAAACTCAAAGAAAATGCAAACAGTATGAGTGAAAAAGACTGAAAAGAACACACGCAGCTTACTGCCGCTGAACACATTATCCATGACTTCTACCCATAAGCACAAGCTAAATTCCTACAAACTGTGACTAGTAAAGAAAAAGTGATTGTTTATATCCTACAGACAATTTTAGGTGATACAGAACACGCACAATACTTCGGGGCTTACTTAGAGGCTTCATCATCCCATCTGCATGCAACAAGGCTACTGATCTGGTTAGAACATCTGCCATTGCAGAAAGCTGGAGAAAGTTGAGTTTGGTATGAACATCTAGCTTCAAAACAGCACTCAAAGTAAAACACAGATACAACTAAACCCCTCTTCTTTTTGTTTACTCTTGGCCAATCTTTCTCCTTTCCATTCAGCTGGTTTCTAGGCTTATGTACTTCACACTGTCCATTCACTGCACAGGAAATATGCAAGCTGATTTTGCAGAAGTCTGGCAGGCAAGTGGGAATTTGGATGTAAAATTGCAGGTCTTTGATGAACTTAAGCCTGGTTACTTTCCTTTGAAGTTTAGAAATAGCTCACACTATCATTCAGATGCCAACAAAACTATCTGAAGTTTTGAAATTAAGAGCCCTTAAACTTGAGCTTAAGTACATCTTATGTGCTAACCCCATGGTACAGCAAAGTACACCTAACTGCACCCACCCAGAAAACTAGGGAAGGAGACTATCAAGAAACATTCTCCTCACTCCATGGAGAGAGGGCTTCAAGTTGCCCCCTACCTCCAGAGCATATTGCCTATATGGGCAGGAAACCAAGGTGTTCCACCTGGCAGATTAAGCGCTAGAAATCCATGATAGTTCAGATATGAGCTCCCAACAGAAAGGAAGTTATAGCTAAATACAACCTCAATCTATGTTTCCCTTCACAAGCTCCCTAAGATGAATGGAAGAAACAAAAAACAAACAAAAAAAACCACCCAGGCTTTCCTGTTACACAACAACTAGCAATCATGTGATGCACAATGCAGCACAAGTGTTTGAAATTGGGATGTCTTCCATAGAGAGAAGATCCTCCTCCAAACTTTCAGTCATTTAAAAGAAGCACTTGCATACAAAACCTCTGTTTTAATCAATTCTACAATTGACTCTAGACATAGCCTGAAGGTACTTAAAAGTTGTATGCTGTTCAAGAAACACAGGTTAGGCCGCTCATTTTCTGCCCAAGACAGACAAATTTCACTCAGGTGCTTTTTTCTGTTGTTTGTTTTTAAAACATCTCCAGTTAACACTGGGAATACACGATATGCTTCAACCCATCTCTACTTTCACTCTTTTACTAACCAGATGCCTTAACCCACAGAAGCCTTCATTCATCATCCTCCCTTTGGTAGTCTGTAAATATTTGTAAGCATGGGCATCCACACGTATTGACACGCTGCCTTTTGACCCTTTCATCTTTCACGCACTGAAGAACAGTTTGTTTAACCAGATTTAAAAATGTCAGGTATCCATTAAAGTTTGCTTGCAAGAGAATGCATTTCATCCTTTCTTTCCTGCAAAAGACAAGGCCAGGAGTCTCCCCTGAACAAGGAATATTCCATATGTCAAGGGAGCTTGTAACAAATAACACAAGTCAGACGTGTTTGTGCTTAAATGAACTGTCAAAAAAACCTAAATATCAATGCTCACATGTTAAACAAATGTAAAGGAAAAACAACTGAGTTCAACCAAGCATCTCATTATTTATCATATGACAAGTAGAGCAAGATTCCATCTTAAGAGCTACAGTAAAAGAGTTTCTGAACAGCTGTAAAACCTCTTATTTGCTCCAATGCCAACTGGGCACATCCAAAAATCAGATTCAATGTAGGGTTTTAGAAAGGTGCAGAAACAGAAAAATCTACTGGACTTTTCAACAACCAGTCCAGGTTTGTTTTTTCCTCTGATAGTCTATATAGAGTGGAGAACACCACTGAACAGACTGATGACCCAGAAGGGTAGGAAGCATCAACTCCAGAACAGTATTTTTACATCATGTTGGGGGGAAGAAGGGAAAAGAGACTTATTTTAAACTGTTACTTCATACAATCTTTAAAGGCTTTGAATTTTAAATACAGAACAGCTTCTGAACAGCTGTGAAGCTGAAATATCTAAGTTTGCAAGATGCTATTTCTAGGAAGATGCAACAGATGTTTTGTACTTGTTCATATGTACATCCTATTCTAAACAGGATGTGGAATTTACTTGTAATGAGCACAATCAGTGTATAATTGCTGTTCAACACTATTCAAGCAAAAAGGAGCAGCATAAGACACTTCCTGTCAAATACACAGGCTGCCTATTGGAGAAATCCATGCATTATGCAGTACTTGAAGACAGGCAGAAGTACCTTCCAGCAAGTCACATCTAGATAGGAGCAGCTACAGACAGTTTGATCTCTGCTTACTTTGTGCTGTGCTACTTACAAAATACATTGAAAGGATGTGAGCATTAGTCAAGTGGAAAGTTTAAGATGTAGGCCTACAGCTCTGATCAGACTAGGTAAAGCAGAGCCATTGAAGTAAACAGAACAGGCCTGAGTGCTGCCAGAATATTCTCACCAGCTTACTGAAGTGGATAGAGCTGTTGGAACATTGTTGCAGTATCACTGCATTACTAAAATTAAGACATGTTTAAGTAAAGTGAGGTAAGCAGGAGAAAGTGTCATACTCCCCAAACTGATCACCTTGCTTTGGTAACTGTAGGATGAGGTTATGACAGCTTTAACAAAAAGCTCTCCAAGTACGTTCTAGCATTTGGCCTAGAAGGCAAAATCTGGATAACTAACACCAAGAACAGCAGATAACTACTCCTATTTACTTGAACAGGATTACCAAGGAGTTGTGCTACTGAATTAGAAGGCAAGATAAACCAACATAGCTACCAGCTGCTTGCAAGGCCAATAGTGCTTGCAGCACAATAGCTGGGGGGAAATGGTAGAAGAGCAGCTTGTCTGATCCAGTAAAAAATAGTAAAACAGAATTACGCGCAGTCAACTCTGAGAAATAGCACAGGCTTAACTACAGCCTTCAGGACACAGTCCTAATAACACTTTGTGACAACCATTCCCTCCCATTAATTAGGTCTACACTACCAGCTGTAGTTTTAGGAGTCACCTGATGATAAAGCTCTAAGACATGCAGAATTCAGTAGGTTGAATTGGCTCTCTATAATCCATCTTACAGCAGCATGTCTTTTTTCTTCTTGTTCATAGTACTCAGCTTCATCTGAAATATTCCTGCTCACCAAATTTAAAATAAAGAAAACAATCTAAATGCTTCCTTTGTATTCCCTATTTTTGCCCCAAACAACATACTATATATACACCCTGAAAAAGTCCTTCAATTTCAGGAGTCCCTCAGTGCTACAGCAAGAATGCTGCACACCTACATTCAGTGTTTATATTTCAGGTTTAGCCTTAAGTAGATGAGCTGGGAAACAGAAGAAAAACCTTGAAAAACTAGTTTACTTGCATATAAAGCCTATCTGCATTGTTATGCCATTTTCAAAAGTCAATGGAAATTTAAGGGTATTACATGGTAGTATTACAGAATTACAGTAACAGTTTCCACAAGTCAGCAGCAGGCTAAGAAAACCTGCTATGTCCCAGACTCCTCACAAGAGGTACCACCAAAAACATTCCTGCATTTTTAAGCACAGCAAAGCAGGTGATTCGACAACCCAATTTCTTCCTCTTCATGTTTGGTTAGTCTGTCAGGTACCACAAATCTGTCTCTTGCTACAGGTACTTGAAGTCAAGAACTCAAAGGCCCACTGCCACTACCTCTTAGTTACGGTCATTTCCCCTCCCCAGAAGAAATCAGCACAGATTCAAATTTATTATCTCTTCTAAAGAGGAGACACTTCAAGTTCAAAAACTGCTGTCAGTTGAGCCCAGACACCGTGGCTCCTAGATGAAGTATATTCTTTCCTATGCTTGTGCAGAGACAGTAGACAGAAGTGTTTCTCAGAAGCAGTTTAAAAATAGGATCTCACAACTGCCCAGCATGCCTTTATAAGCTTACGATATGCTTGCTCCAGCGTATGAGTACTGAGATGATGACACGCAGCTCTGGAGACAAATTCAGCGTGCAGTACTACCTTGACAAAAGCAACAGTTTCATTTCATCAAAAAGCAGCCTTCGGAATCAGTACAGGGGCAGTAACAGTATTAAAAAACATGCTCTCAGTAAGTCTTTAAATTAGAAGGACCGTTGTTTTTCCCAGAGGGACATCTCCTGTCTCAGCTAAGACAGCAGTACAAACATTACAGCCCAAAATGGAGCAGCACAACTATCCCAGTTCAGCACTTAGAAGAGAATTATCCTGGTAGAAGACTGG
This sequence comes from Bambusicola thoracicus, assembly GCA_002909625.1. Taxonomy (NCBI): domain Eukaryota; kingdom Metazoa; phylum Chordata; class Aves; order Galliformes; family Phasianidae; genus Bambusicola; species Bambusicola thoracicus. The sequence continues at coordinate 9,212 of PPHD01027470.1, forward strand.
ACCAAAGCTACAGCTTAGGTTACGCTAAAAGCAGCACAGCTATAAATCTCCAGTTCATTTTTCACTTCACTTAAATTTAGGGAACCACGTGACAGTGATCTAATCGGGGAGGGCAGAAACATAGGAGGCAGGAACAAGGCAGAACCAGACATCAAGTACTTATTTTCCACACAGCTCTTCCCTCATCTTGTGTCCCCCCCACTAGTTTTGACAGTGACACCCCACACTGGCCACACAAGTAAGCCTTGGACTCGTAAGGGTTTGGTATATTGCAACTGTATTAGCACTGCACCCAGCGGCTACCAAAGACCTGAACACATGACAACCAACCAAAAAGAAGTACATATACTAATCACTGTAAAAGAATCGCAAGCTTCACCAACACAATGTTTCATTAGTTGTCAACCTACTGAGGTTAGCAAGAAGGAAACATGATTGTAGCCAGTCAGAAAGCTTCCCACTCTGAATACAGCAGTTAGACTTCATAATTGTGTCCTTTTGAATAGGCCACACTGACCAGGACTGCAACAGTCTTCTGAAGTTAATCCTTTCTAGAAACGTTAAGTAATGCTGCACTCCAGCTGCACTTCACTGTTGAAAAAGGAATGCTGCATATTTGTACATCATTAACAAGCTGTCAAACAGTGCTTCCACGCTCGACCACAAGAGTGGACAACTGAGTGGAAACTGAGGCCTTGTTGCTATGGTTGTTCCCTACCCCTCTGAAAAAAGCTGCCTCCATACAAGTCACTCTAAGAAGTTCCAGCAGAGGTAAGGAGCCCATTCTGTACAGCACTTTGTAACCACACAAATACAGAAGCTTTGTTTGCTTCCCAAGCTTCCAAACAACAGAACTGCTTGCTTTGCTCTCCCTGTGACAAGACCACTTTGAGCTGCAACTCAGGAATTCTGGAACCCACAGCTCTGTAACCTCCTCACTCTAGCACAGCCCAACTCTTAACAAGCAGCAGCATTTTCTGTTTTCTTCCGAGAAACCAGAAAAAACCACTGTTATGCCTACCCCACTTGTACCTTAACCCCAGCTGAGGAATAATCCACTTGCTGACTATTTCCAGCATCTTCAAAGAACTATTATTGACAGGGCTTCTGGGCTACCAGTATATAATCAAGTGAGAGTACTACCTCGCACGTTAACAAGACCCCAGCAGCATGCTGGACCAGTGCAAATGGTTAAACTGATTAAACCTCAGACTCTGAGCACACAACAACTGCAAGTTTGCCCCTGTCAGCAATGAGCTCAACTATTTTCATTGCTAAAGAACCCTTACTACTCCTTCTGAGTCAACTTTTTTTTTTCCTTTTTTTTTTTTTTTTCTCCAAAATAAGCTTATCCTAACACAAACTGTCAAGTTGCATGCAAAGGATGTTCCTGTCCTGCTGCTGTTCAAACAGTCATTCCAAATCCAGGTGGAAATATCTGTTGACACTGATTGGTTTCTGCTCAGTAGAAAGTCACTGGAGATGCGAGCAACACATACTAATTTGACAAGAGACCATTATGACCCACTGAGACCACAAGCTTTTTAAAGATTAGCTTAGAACTCTCCCAGTACGACTAATTCTTCACCGAACAGTCCAGTTATTAGATTACCAATCACTTTAGGAGCAAGAAAGCCTCCCTCAAGTTCCATGCTGTTCCAATAAAATAAGCTCATTAAATCTGAAAGTCCTGTGAACTCTTAACCGGAATTCTGTTCTTTCCTAGCTTTAGCCCGAACATTTTTGTAGGTTATCCTATCAATGCATCTGAAATGACCCTGCCACCTGCTGTTCCTACAACTGTAGGTCAACCCAGTAATGCCTTACATACTTCTTTTTTCTTTAATATGCCCGACTCCTTAAGCAAGGATTATAGTGATTCTGACTCTAAAACTGCCGTTAGGATTTGCCCCTTTGATTCCTTAAGAATTGCCTCTTTAATAAGAAAAA
>PPHD01027471.1:0-11161 GCA_002909625.1 Bambusicola thoracicus
CTGAGTCGCTGGAGGCTGCCTCTGGCAGAGCGGTTGTCAGCCTCTGGCCCTCAGCACCTGTCGTGTGGTGTGTCCCACCAGTGACAGACACCTCGTGTGTCTCTGGCAGGACCTGTGACGTCCAGAGTTCCTTGAGCAGGATCCTTGGTGACTTGTAATCCGCTCACAGGGCTCTGACGTCTAGCGTAGGGCTGGCAAGGTCTCGACGTCTCGTGTTCCAACAGGAAGATGTTGACGCCTCGAAAGTCCCCAGCAGGACTGAAGGTGGGCTGGGTGCTCAGGGCGTTTCTAGGCACGTGCCCTATTGTGAGGTCACGGGGTGACTGTGACTCTTTGGTGACATCACAGAGCTCACAGGTAGATGGAGATTTGCTTTCTGGTAGTTGTTGCGTTAAAAGTTTCAGTTAGAGTTTTCAGAGTCAGAGTTAATAGACTCTGGCAAGCAAGAGTCCACCCAAGGACTTTCACAGGGGCTGTTTCACAAACACCGAACATTGAATGATCTTCTGAAGTATCAGACGTAACAGATGTTGGATTGCTGTTAATAAATGCACCAGCTGGAATAGCTCTGGTACTGGATATAAAATCAGTGCTATCCCGGGTGTTTTTTACCGAGAGGTAATGGGACAGTGCTTCCTTTCCCTTCTGCGAACCTTCCTTGTTCCCCTCTCAGCGGTGACTGACTTTTAACATGACTTGAGTGGAGAGTCAAGTACTGTCGTAAAGCCATAGATTGGCTTGGGTTGGTAGGGGCCTCAAAGACCATCTAGTTCCTACCCCTCTGTTGTGGGCAGGGTTGAAAACCGCTGAATCAGGCACCAAAAGTTCAGGCTGCCCAGGGCCCCATGCAACCTGCTTGGGAACACCTTCAGGGGTTGGGCATCCACAGCCTTTCTGGGCAGCCTGTGCTGACACTTCATCACTCTGTCAGTGACTTCTCATACGTGGGTAACTCTCACTGTTTCATATTAGTGCTATGAAAACAAATGCTACCTTGTTTACTCTTCAGCAAGAGGTCAGGAGGCTGTACTTACTTTCTCTTGTGTCCTGACCCTATCTGTTCCCATATCAGGAGGGATGAATAGTATGACTTGGATGAAGAGCTGAGTACTGTTGCCATATACGTTTCACATGTTTTTAGAGTTCATTATCATACTCAGGGTTATTAACTTTATTATTATATCTAATAATAACTAAATTTCTGTAAGGAGTGTAGATAATTGCAAGTATTCTCTCTGAGCTTTTGTGAGCAGATATTGAATAGAAAATAGCTGGTATAATAGTGTTTTCAGGAGTAGTGCTGCACCAAGGATTTATAGTTTTTTGGGTTTTTTTTTTTTTTTTTCTTGCAAAAAATCTTCTCGTTTTCTATATTGAAAGAGGGACTATCACCAAGTGTCACCTTGAAGAATTGAACCCACTACAGTATTTTGTTATATATCAGAAAACAAAGTGTAGGGCTGGTACACTATTAAGCAACAGCAGTGGAGCTGCCACTCTCAACCTCATTATTCAAGCCTCTCTTTAGTTCAATTATACACCTCTACAGCTAAGGAAGATAGATGAAGGTCATTTGGGAGCTGTAAACCACAACGCACTGAATGCAGAACTATGTTCTTAAGCTGATTTACACCTTGTTCTCAGCGTTGTACAGCATGGGGCTTCGATTGAAATGCAGAGGCAGTGATTGAAAAGCCTTTTTCCTCTTCTTAGTTCCAGATCCACTCCCTGTAATTATCATCTTGATTAGATGGTGAGAGACAATGACTTCTGCTTTTGGCATCCCGGTTGGGACAAAACCCCAAATCCTGAGACTATCAGCACTTGGGCAGAGCACACTGGGGATGCACGCTGGTGTTTACATCTGCAATAAGTTCATTCTTGGCTGTGCTATTGGTCCAGTGAGAATGAAACAGTCTAATTGAGAAAAGCAATTTGCCTTTCCAGGGGAGACAAAGAACTGCCATCTTGTACTGATTTACCTGCAATATATCTCAAGGCATGAGGAACGTTGTGTATATTGAAGAAAGTTAATTAAACAATGCAAATGCACAAAAGGGATTGTTGTGTGCATGTGCTACTGACAGGTGATTGTAGGCTTTACTCAGCTGGAACAGAGACATTTGTAAAATAACTTAGTTCAAAGTATGCTGTACAAAACATCTGAGACCAGATTCTTAGGACAGTGAATCTGCAGGTACGTAATGCTAAGTCAAACGTGTAGGTGCCCGACAGTGCTCAAGGGGACTGGCTTACATTTTCTGCACTTGTTTGTTTTGTTTAATGGTAAATCAACATCGTAGTCTCTAAATACTGTTCCTGAGCTTAGGCAATACAGGCACCGTGTTATATCTACTTTAACAAGGTTGTATTTTTTTCCTGGACCCTGACTTTTTTCGTTAGTTTTTCCTCTCTGGTAAGGTAGAACATTAATTACCATGAATACATTGTTGCTTATGATATTTCAGAACTTGTTTCAGGTGAAGACGTTCTTCTGATGTTTTTATTTATTGTAAATAGTCACATAAAAGTCCTTTAAACATCAATATTCTCTGAGATTGCTTTGCCTTGAAATATTCAGATTCTTTATCGTAAACATATACATTTTTAGAATTAGTCCTTTCAAGTTAATAAAACAGAACTGCTTTCTCACTTGCTCTCATTTGACCTTCATTTTAGTTTCAGAAAGTTCCTTCATGAGTTCAGCATTGTGGCCCTGTAGAAAAACCTAATTCTGCCCACAGATGTACCTGTGATCCCCACCAGTTTCAGAGCCACCTCCACCTGCAGGCCAGCATTTTCATTACTTGCAGCACCTGGCATACTTAAAGGAGCTTTCTGCCCATGTGCTTGTCAGGATGTCCCTGCTGACTTTGGTCTAGGAACACCCGCAGCTCCCATTGCTTTATTTTCTCTAATTACATGTGAATCCAGTCCTGCTGCTGTTTGAGTCAGTGGAAGCACTGGGTGGGCTTGAGGCTGCCAAAAGTTGGAATCTCTTAAGAAAGAGTTCATCAGAGACAAAGGTAGTGATAGGTACATTCAAAGGCAATAAAACTGTAATTATATATGATTTGCTACTAACTTAATTACAGACATTCTAAACGAACATCTGGAATGCCCTTTTCTCATGGGAGGAATCCCGCTTTTGTCAGTAAGGCCATTGTTTAAAACCAAGTGGGTTTTGCTCTGATGCTGGCATTTTTCAACCTCACTCCCTGTCTGAGCTGCCCAAATGCCACAGCAGGTGCTGCCAGCGCCAGGCTCCAGCTGTGAGAGTGGGAACTACCCACGTGTTGCAGATGGGCGAACACTGATTTTTCTTTCTCCCCCTCCACCAATGATTTTTAATTGCACTTAAAGCAAAATTATTAACTTTGAATAGTACTGCCTTCTCCATTTGTTCCTTCCGGCGGTGAATTTCAAAGCTACCAGACGTCCCATTCTGGCAGAAATAGTGCTGTGAGTCTGTACTGGCACCCTGTCGCGGTCTCTTGGAAAGGGCAGGGCATGGCTGTGCTCCAGAAAGAAGAGAGCAGTGAGGAGAAGTAGTTGCTGCAGGGCACATGCATGCTCTGTACCCTCTGTGCACAGATTCCCCGCGGAGAGCTGCTGGGGGAGGTGCTCCACCTCATCTGCATGAGCTGACCCGTGCTTCGGGTCCTTCCTTGGAGGAACTGAGGAAACCCAGAATGTTGCATGCTCGGCCTCAGATACCGTGATTTACATCGGTGCTCTTAAAACTGTTAGTCCTGTTATTTGTTGAGCCTTAATCTCAGTGATTGGGAATGCAAGATACTGAAATTCCTCCTGTTGCTGAAAGACGTGGATAGATCAAGTCTTTTGCGTTTTATTTTTGGTATTTTCCCTGCTTTTTTTTTTTCCACATGATAAATCCCAACAACGTCAGATCCAGAAACTATTGCAAGCAGGCTCAGAATCCTGGTAGAGAAGGCAGTGAGTAGGACAAGCATTCCAGTCCTTGTATCACCTTACGTAGACCACTGTTACACTCCTGCCCTCCTGCATTTCCCTTACACATGGCAAACTGGGTGTCCTGTCTTTTCCTTCTGTTAAAAATCTTTTTTGTTTGTGTATTGGAACGGACCTTCTTTAGAAGCAACATCTGATGGCTTTATGCAAAATTGCAATTAAGTACTGAAGCAAATTATCCAGGTGGACTCTCAATTAGCTAAGACATCTTGGTCTGTGAATCTGAATCAAAGGTGCCGAGCTTATTGGCGTGACCTTTCCAATAAGCATGAAACTGCCATGAGTAGAGGAGTTACTGCAATCACCGGAATGCGGGGCAGTGATTCTGAAAGAAGCTTACACTGACTCACTTTTTCATTTGCTCCCTGTATGCTGCAAGAGGTTTTCTGAGCTCTGTTTAATGATCCCAGCTGTTCCTGGGGAGTTCAGAGACTCAGACACAGGCTGGGTGTGAGGCACCTATCGCTAACGAGCCTGTGTCTCTGTATCGGTTTTTGTCCAGCATATGTGTGCAGGCTGCACCCATCACAAATGCAGTGGCTTGTAGGCAGGAAATTAAAAAAAAAAAAAAGAAGAAAAAAGAACAAGGAAACTGTGGGTGGGTCCCATCAGTGACTGTGGATGAGGGTGAATATATTTCTAAGCAAGGACATAAATGTAAACCTTTTGTCTAACAACAAATGATCTGAGGGGTTAATCTGAAAGGGCCTGTCTTAGTCTTCTCAGGTCTTATCCAAGAGATCCATGTGTGCAGTACCATTCAGTACTCAATCTTTTTTTTCTTGGAGGGTGTTGTGCTGATCCTGCAGAGGTCTCAGTCTGTTCTCAAGCAGATATTCTTTACTAATGAAGAGCTTGCACGTGCCTCCATCTAAAGCAGAGCCTGCCCTGATCAGTACCACCTGGTGCTACCCAGTGGTGTTAGTGTAAGGTAGACTTAGACTTTTGCTTTTAGTGTTATTTTTTTGGACTCCTGCTGTCCAGCCTACAGCAAGTTATCTTCAGAAACGACAGACTTCTGTTGCACAGATTTATTAATGTCCCTGCTGCAGAGCTGTAACAACCTGGATTGTTTTTCCAAGTGTCCTGGCCCCAGTTTCTGTTTCCATTTTGTGCCAACCATTCAAGTCTAAGTGTCAGAACTTGGGATTCTGCCCTAAGTAACTGAGGGTCCTGATAACGGGGCCCTGCTCCATCCTGCATGTCTTCTGACACCCTACACAGTGCTGCAGCCTCTGGGGTGGGAATGAAGCTTTCCCAGCCTGTCAGTTGGTGACCACAGTGCTCTCTGAGGAGATGTGAAGTCTTAGCTTCAGTGTTAGACTAGGCAGGGCTTAACATCAAAGTCCTGCTGGTCCTCCCAGTACTCATCTGCTACATAAACTGCAGATGGCAGTGATACTGCCTCATGTTTGTTTTTAAAACAGAGCCATTACAGATAGGTTTTGCACAGCCTTCATTCCTTAGACATACTCCAAATGTGGTTAATGGATGAGGCACTTCCCAGAGAACTGACATGCTGTTCTGCTTGTCTTTGGATCTTGACCAGGCTTTATCTGGGGAGAGATGTGTTCAGGTTGGGTTAGTTTTGAGTAAATGCAGAAATAGAACCGTGGAGAGGAATTTTCCTTTCAGATGAAATGGAGAAATACATGCTTCCCTTACCTGCTCCTGTGTTGCAGTGTTGGTCGAAATATTTAGAAAAATGCAGGTTGGAAGGGAGCCCTGAAGCTCAGCCAGTCCATTTCTAACATCAGAGGGTCCTGATGGCAAGTGCTTACAGCCCACACATCCCAGCATCAGGTTCCATAGTCGTCGTTGGACTTTTGTGTTAAGCAGCTAGGATATCCCAGCTCAGCTGTTGGGACCGTGGTGTTTCCTATGTACCAACAAATAGATGGAGTGGAATATTAAGAGCTACATATGATTAGCTATATGTAACACAGAAAAAGAAGAGTTCTTACCAAATTGGGAATACAGAATTGCAGCGGTGTATAGTCTGGATAGTTTTAATAGACTCATAGATTTCAAGGCCAGAAGGGACCATTATGGTTGCCTGTTCAGACCCTCTTCATGATTATGCAAGGCCATTGAATAGTCCTAATGCTGGAATAAAAGAGTCAGCTTAGCTCTACTTTTCTAAAATGATTTCTAACTATTGTAACATTTTTCCGAGTTATTCTCTAACCCCTAAATTACTCTTTTTCATGTAAGGCTGTCTGTCAATCTGTTCCCTGCTTCTTCTCTGACAGCCTCATCCCCACCTTCCAGTGTCTTAGGTGCCTTTTTATGCTGCTGTCAAACTCGGGCTAATTCATTTTCAGTTCCCTTAAGAGACTTGTCTGAGCACTGAATGATCTGGACGCTCGCTATTTCATTAGCCCTCATTATTTTTCAGTTAATGGTTAGTTGGCAGCATTGGTTTTGATTTTTTTTTTTTTTTAATGGTAGAAATGAAGCAGATTTTTATTTTGTAGTCATTTCTCATCAGTCTCAGGGAGAAAAAAGTCTAAAAGTCCATCTAAAAGTCTGCAGTGACATTACCGTCTCCCCAAACCTGAGCTTTATTGTATCACGTTCAGTTATGCACAGTTTTAGTGGGAACAGTAAATGAAGTTACTGTGCACACAGCTGTTGATGAGCCCTAGCAAATCCTGCTGCAGATGCTCCCTTACCTTCTTTGTTACCAGGCTGTAATTTCCCCAAGATACCAAAGAGAGGTACGGGCAGAGACAGAGCAATAACACTTCATTTTCTCACAATACTGTATATTTTCTGCTACTTTAAGGATACAAAAGAGCTTTTTCGAGCAACGTTATTAATTTTTGCTACTCTCCTGGAATAAAGCATAGAGGGTTCCAGACTTCAAAGTGCCATTGTTCAGCCCGGCTCTGCAGTCAGCCACACCGAGCTGCAATTTTCAAACAGAGGAGGGGGAGTAGCATACTTCCCTGATTGCCCTTTGCCGAGCTTATTAATTAATCAAGCACAAGCTTGTTACAATGACTGACTCGAGAGTAATCATAACAGAAGATTGCTGTGGAAAAAGAGAGAGAAATGTAAAAAAATATCACAGCAGCATGTGCAGCTATTTTCCTGAAGACAGCAGACCCACGAGGAAGAAAATATTTGAAATACACAGGTCATTAGCCTGAAGTTTTCAAAATGGATAGGTGTATTGGGTCCCCACAGTTCCTCAGCAGCTTTGATAATCCCAGCTCACGCAAAATCCATCAGAAAACCAGCTAAGCATATCTTCATTCAGAGCAGAGTGGTAGTCTCCTTGAATTTACCTGCCTAAAACTGAGTATGCAGAGTGACTTGCAGTCACTGCTGTGGTGAGACACAGAGCGATAGCCTGAGCTTTGATGGGTACTAGCGATTGCCCATGGCCAGCTCCACTCAGATCAAGGGCATCATCGTTTGTGGTCATTTTGTCAATAGGCTGAGTGACTGTCCGTGCATTTTTCTTTCTCTCATTCAGACCCATCCAGAACATATATGAACTTGTATTTTTCATTCATTTGCTTTTTACGTATTGGCTGTCAATTTACCATCAACAAACTATCTTCTGTATAACTGAGTTTCCACGGAACTTAAAATATATGCAATTAACATTTATTATAATTATGCTTCAGTGCTGATGGGGGAAATGTCAAGAAATTTATACTTAATGTAGAACGGAGGAGATGGAAAAATGATTACAAGAAGTAGTGTTTGGTAATGGAGTTAGTGACTTAAAAGGATTAGCCAGAATTAGCAGCTGGATCAGCAGTCGCTTTCCTGTTTTCTCCCAGAAATGGTTCTGCTAATAAAACAAACACAGATGTGGAATGGTTTTCTAGCTCATCCTTAACTATCCTCGTGCAGCGTCTTGAACCTAATCATCTCAATGTTTTGCATGAAAGCCAGAAAGTGAGCAGGTCATTATGCTGCTACGTGTTGACATGGTTCCTCAGTATCTCCTCCTGAAATAAATACAGTCTCTCCATAGATTTGCTATAATTGGATTCTACTGCACTGTAATATGTAAATCATAAACTCCAATTACCAATGCCTAAAAATAGAAGATCGTGTAAGTATCTTATGGAAAAGTGTACAAGCAGCTAAGTATGTTTAGGATAGCCAAAAATACGTATTATTTACTTACAGTCGTGGTCATGGCCCTGGATCTTTGGGTTTTTTTTCTTTTCCAAGCAATTTTTCAGTCTTCTCTTGGGTTGCATCATTGTCAACAATGGCAGCTTGCTGTATATCACTCACCTTGCACCAGAATGCTGACTGGGGGTACATTGGCCATTTAGTCTGTGGTATTTTGATTCTGAAATACCTACCTTAAAACAAATGTGGTACAGTTTGCTGTGTTTTAAATTGCACTCAGGGCACTGTTATAATCAAAAGAAGTGTGGCCAGCAGGTGAAGGGAGGTGGTCCTGTCCCTCTGCTCTGTGCCGATGAGACCTGCTGAAATACTGTGCCCAGCTGTGCACTTGTCAGTACAGGAGAGACATGGACCTGTTGGAGTGCATCCAGAGGAGGGCCACAAAAATGATCTAAGGGATGGAACACCTCCTCTATGAGGACAGCCTGAGGGAGCCAGGGAAAGACTTTTTATCAGGGTCTGTTGTGATGGGACAAGGAGAAATGGTTTCATACTAAAACAGGGTAGATTTAGATTGAATATAAGGAAGATGTTTTTTACAATAAAGGTGGTGAAGCAGCAGCACAGGCTGCCCAGAGAGGTGGTGGCTGCTCCATCCCTAGAGACATTCAAGGTCAGGCTGCACCAGGCTCTGAGCACCTGATGGAGCTGTAGGTGTCCCTGTTCATTGCAGGGCAGTTGGAACGGATTGCTTTTGAAGGTCTCTTCCAACTCAAACAATTCTGTGATTCTTTCATCTGTGTGTCTAGCTTGATTATTGCAGTTCCCATGCAGTCTGTGATAAGTGTGCCAGTTTGTGAGGTCAGAATATGTTGCAGTACATAAGTCTTGTTTTCCAAAAGAGAGGAGAGTGAGGAGGGCTAATGCAGCACCTCCTGTAAGGGATGTCAGTACAGCAAGCATGGACACCCATGCTTATTATTCCCTGCTCTGAGGTAATACTTCACATGTGGGTTCCTGCAGCAGAGCAGATGTAGTCACATGAAGAGAAATACAAAGGCAAGTGACAGTTCAGTGTTGGGCTTCGCTTATGCTTGGTGTGGTGTCACCTGGGGAATTCCTGTGCCAGGTCACTGCCCACACCAGTGAGTGGGGTGGGGGTTGGGGAAGACCCTACTGGCTCGACAAGGAGCAGGTGGGAATAAAACCTGCAGCACGTGTAGTGGGTCAAATGATGGAGGTATGAGATATGACTACTGACGTAACTTGTTGAGTACTGTTGTTTAAGAGGCAGCAAGCAGGAAAATGGGAGAAGGGTGAGTTTGTCAGTGCCAACTGACTTAACACAACAAAAGAACCAGTCTCTGCTTCTTTCATCTTCTTTCTTTTGCCACTGAAGCTCACTTGCTTTTGTCCCTTACATAAGGAAGACCAAACATAAATTCAGTTTTCATCTTTCACATGAGCTGAACTCTTTGTTTTCCTCGGGCCTGTCTGCTCCTGACTGTTCTGCTGCCTGAAGCTAGTTACGGGTAGGAACGTGTTCCACATTTACATTGCACTGATACTGTACCAACATGCAGGATCTGAACAAATGAGAATATGTCCTAAGGTGAGCTTTTCATCTAGCCTCCGCCACAGTGATCCAGAGAGATTCTTCCATTACCATCACAATGTGTTTACTGATGTAAGTAACATCACCGCTCATTAATAACATCACCAAGCCTCTTTGGAATAGATTGTTATACCTCAAAGTGTCTCAGAAAACTGCAGCTTATTTTCTCACCTGCCTAAAGGATTTCAGTAATAAAGAGATCAAGGAGGAAATGCAAAGTTCTTCCACCTGCTATTTATTTCTAGTCTTTCTACATTTGTCTTCATAAAGTTTAATGTTATGAAAAAAGTATTCGCTTGCCATAGATGATGTATCGGTTCAACGATTGTCCTTTGTTCACATTATATTTTGTGTATAGGACCAAGAAAGCGTTAAGGCAGAAACTTCCAAAGTGACCTTGAAAGTGTCAGTGCTTAATTTTTGTTGAATTCTAGCATGATGTCGTTGTCTAGTTCGTGAAGTCTCTATGAAGACTCCAACTTAAACAATCTTGTATTACATCGTGGGCAATGCAAGTTGAAATTTCTTTAGCAAACTACTGCATTGATTTACTAATGTGAGATGATACTGAAATTTGCTCTACCAGATGATCAAGTCTAATCTCACTATTAGAAACTGTGCTCAGTAAGAAGACATAGGCCAAGAAATCATGCTCAAAAAAAACAGTACTGATTTCAAGATATTTTTGTACTGTAGTGAAAGAAGGAAAAGCCTGAAGCTAGCTTCAGCGTGGCTTACATGAATGGTTAAAGAGGAACATTTTTATTGTGAAGAATTACATTTCCAGGAAAAGGCCTTTGATACTTAAAAAATATAATAATAATCTGGTTGTGCAATGGTGGAAAAATCTCATCATTGCTCTCCAACCAAACCTGAACCTATAATACAATGGGATCCTATCGTGATCATTCATTTGCTGAGCCCACTATATTTTTTCTTGGCACAGCAATTACTACTTAATCTTGTTAGGATAGATGGTAATGGACCCTAGTTGTAAAATATCCCTTTGTATTTTTTCTTTTGTTTTGTTTTGAATATATTGCCTTGATTTTTATCACATTTATGTGCACATCAAAGCACAATTATTCATTGTTAAAGCCAATCTGCAATCAATGTCATTTTCTGTATTTTGTTTACCCAGATTAGTGGTTTGATCCTGCTCATTGACTTCAATAAGAGCCTGACTTACCCTCTCCTCCCTCTCCCCGGGGTCTCTCTTTTACAAAGGAGCAGTTTGTCCTTGGCCCTGGCCTTGGTGCACAATGAAAAGAGCCTGTGACAGGGGCTTCGGCGTGATCGAGGGGGAGACCAGCAATATCTACTCATGCAGGTACTGGGGCAGAGCAAAGTGTGAGCCCTTCAAGTCTCCCTGGCCCCTGCTAGAGGGTATCTGGAGGACAGTGGCTGGGGAAGAGTGGAAGGAGAAGTGTAGGGAGAGGGAGGATGGCAGAA
>PPHD01027472.1:0-11161 GCA_002909625.1 Bambusicola thoracicus
TACTTCACAACTGAACAAACCTCGGGAACGACAGACTTCCTTAGTAGAATTTGCGTGCTTGGTTTCCTGTTGGGAATTACTGTCTCTTTAGGCTTCTCACTTTCTTAGTCTAACAGGATTTGTGAAAATGACGTGTCCTGGTGTGATAACATCATCTTTTCTTAGTGTATTTCATGCATCATTTATTTTGCAGTGTTTCTTTTGATCGGGTCTCAGACATCAACTTTACCCTCAATACGAATGAAAGTGTAAGTATGCGTTCCTGCGCCTGCAGAAAAATTACCGTCTCTTAAACTTCTAATTGACCTTGAAGTTCTGTTGGTGGCTTTTGTTTATTCTTTTATGACGTATATATAGCCGTAAGAAAGAAACTACACCTTATTCCTACCTTGTTAGGATTTTCTAGTTAGATTACTTTATTGCTATTCTTTATGGTTAATATTAAGCAAGTGCTTCTAATTTGTGTGCCATAGTGATGACAGGAAGCGAAGAACAGAGACTCCTAACGTGTGTACTGTATGTCAGTTGAGCTGAAATGAACCTTGCTACAGAAAATAAAGCTGCAATATGTGGTGGTGCAGTTCTGTAGAAAGCTCCTTGATGTCATTCCTATGTGCCACTCTGAATTGTGATGGAGCCTCCCAGCAGTTCTTGGATGAGTGTGCTCAATGTGTTAGCAGTTCAGTAAAATAAGTTCCACTGTATGTTTTCCTGAGAAGCTTTAAGATGTCAATGCCTTCCGGTTTTCCAGTGCTTACTGAGAGGTGCTTTTTTTCCCACTAGTTCTTTTCAAACCAATCGTATATTCCCAAAATACTGAAGTAGAATAATTAATCATAAAGAGATTCTTATATTTTTCTTATATTTAGGGCAATATAGCATTGTTTGAGGCGTGCTGTAAGGAGCGGATACAGCAGTTTGATGATGGTGGTTCTGACGAAGAAGACATCTGGGAAGAAAAACATATTGCATTTACACCAGAGTCCCAGAGACGTTCCAGGTAGGACATTTGTGTTTAGCACCACAGCGAGCCCTCGCCACCGAGTACGAATTCTGGCTCAGGTTGGCTGTTTGCACAGGCTGTCCAGCTTAATTTCCATTCTTTAGAGAAGTTGGTAGAGGGATAACTACTGTGTCTTTGTTCAAGCCTTAGTTTGCTTCAGATTGCTGTCCTGACTACTCAGTTCTTTCTGCATCTTGGCTTATTTCCTTTTTCTTTCCCTCTGTTCAGCTCAAGGCAGCCCAGTCTAAGGCAGTCTCTGTGTAGACAGACCTTGCTATCCTTTCTACAGTTCTACTAGCATCAGAGTATCCACCTCCGTTGGCATAGTTGCCTTTATTCATACTGCAGTTGTGGATAAAACTATACAGGCAGCTGCACTGAGGGAAAGGAGCATCTGTTCCCCAAAACTCTCAGGGCTATGCAGCCTCCAATGGCTTCTGAATTTTGTCCCAGGATAGCTTTGGTTTTTCTGACCTTCCTGTGGTTTAAGTCCCAAACTAAGTGTGCTTTTTCTGTTGTGGCCTTTGGAGTGCATGGGGCTGAGACCTCCTGTACACGAGCAGTTGTTCTGTATGTTGGCGTTGGGCATACTTAGGTGATGTGTTTCAAGGATGTGCTTAGTTATGTCATTACTTAACTGTTAATGCTGGTTGTGCTCACCAGGAAGGGACAATCGCCTCTGGGGTTCAAAGTACATATGTAAGTGGACAGACTGGAATACGTTGGGTTTTGTTTTCAAAATGAATTGCTGTTTTACATTGGTCTTGAAAAGAGTTTTACAATTCAGCACTTCTGTTTAGTGTATGGAGATAACTGGTCTAATTCCTTTGTCTTTTCTACTCCCTTTTGCATGGTAGGACTGAAGGTTCTCATTGTTATGTGCAAACAGAGGGAGGAAAAAAAAACCTCTTTATGTGACCAAGTGATAAACCTTTGAACTTTGTTTTTTTGGGAGGGTAGGGAGGCAGAAATAAGGGACATACTGACAGCTAATGAATTGTACTTCACTTACTGTATCAGCAGTAATAGCTGTGGTAGTTCTATCAAGCCTCAAACTGCCTAGCATTCTTTTGTGCCCAGGATCCAATCCCATGTAAACTCTCTCTTTGTGTTTTAAGTTCGGGCAGTACGGACAGCGAAGAAAGCACCGACTCTGAAGAAGAGGATGGAACGAAGCAAGATTTGTTTGAGTCGCATGCCAATACGGAGGACAAAATGGAAGTAGACTTAAACGAACGTATGTAGCTTTTCTGCCAACTGCTTGGAATGATAGGAAAGTGCTACATTTAAGCACAGTGTTATTTTGTAAGAGTTTTCCTCCTATTGTTCTTTATTCAAGTATTGTAATCTCTCTCACTACAAAGACTGCATGCTGTACAGTATGCGGGTACTGGGAAATTAAAATTCCTTACATGTCCTGAGTCAAGTTAATGAAGTTGCTCTAAAACTCACATCTGTACTCTTCAAGAGGGAAAACTGAGTAGGAATCAGAATGGGAAAAATGAAGATTAATTTACGCATCTCATATGCTTGCAAACCTGATAGGTTGTTAATCTCTGAGCATAAAATACGGTTGTTCTTACGAGAAGTTTTTCAGACCAACACTTCATCTGAACATGTTCTTTTAAAACGCATTCTACAGAAGGGAAATGGATTTAGATCGGTGTCGTTTCATATGTGGATAATCTTGTTTACAGTGTGTCAGTAGGGCTCTTACATGGAAAATTAACTGCTGTAATTGGCCTAAGAGTTTTCACAATCAAGTTGCAAACTAAACTGGCTTTAATTAAACTGGCAACGTCTGTAGGCAAAAGCCCTGTGTTTATCTAGACTGTAAGGAATTAAAAATTACGATAGAAGGAATAGTTAAGGGTTTTCTTTTCTTTTGTCAGATTGGTGTCGTTGGCATCTGTGTGTCAAACAAGTTTTGATCCATGTGGGTCTCCTCCCATATCTGCCTGGGTTGGAATTTCTAATTGCTAGTCAGAGCTTCCTTTTCAGCCTGTTTTTTTGTATGTAAGTGTTAATGAAGAAAATGTTTCCCTTGGGTAGGTGGAGTATTTCGAATTGACCTATCCTAAATTAGATGCTTTTAAGTCCAGACCGCTCCAAAATGTAATATCCCAGTAAATATTTTAAAGTTATAAGGGGTTTTAAGCTTTTCTGAAACTTAGCAGTGCTGCTAATGCATGAGTTATTAGAGACCGCCTGTACCTGCGTTGTCTTGCTCATTTTCTGTGTTGAGGAAAATGTGCATAGGAAACTGAAGAAGGGATGGAAAACCTGAGGGTGCTGGTTTTTTTTTAAGTGTAGAGACTAGCACTGGAAGTTTACAACAGCCATTAATGTTAGGTTAAGGACTAAAGTGGAACTGCATTGTGACCTAATATAGTTTTTGTGTTCCTCAGATTAGTGCTATTGATTTTTCTCAGAGTACTGAGAGTTACCATTTCTGAAGTTCTGCCTTACTAGCAGAATTTCTCTTAAAGAGCGCATTCACATTTTAACTACGTAGAGAATTCATTTGCATGTGCTTTAAAATACAGTTAAGAATTTTGCTGCTCTTTTTGGAATGTGCACATAGAGACTCAGTGAGTTAGGCATATGTACATTTGCGTTCTTTAAATTGGTTCCTAATGAATTTGCTGGTTGGTTTTCCAGCACCAAATTGGTCAGCTAACTTTGATGTGCCCATGGAGACCGCGCACGGTACCAATCTGGATTCTGTTGGGTCTGATGTGTGGAGTACAGAAGAACCTATGCCGGCCAAAGAAACTGGCTGGGCTTCTTTTTCAGAGTTCACATCCTCTTTGAGGTAAGAACAGTTGTGATACAGGGTGAGTTCAACTGCTGTTTGGTATTGTTGGAGCGTGCCTCTCTACTCAGTGCTGCGTTAGAGGTATTTTGCTGGTGGTGCAGAGTGTGCTGCCTTCAAAGGCCTCCACGCATTATAGTATTGGATGTTTGTATGATCAATTTAAACCATAAGCTTTTATACTATCAGTGAACCCTGAAGGGTCGTTGTGTTCGAGGATCTTTGAAGATTATTTGTGTGCTTGAATATTGGTCTGTGGCCAGGAGTGGGCTGTGACCTCTTTGATACAGGCTGTACTCAAGGAACATATGTAACTGTTGAATGTGAAAGCCATGAAATGTTGATGATGATTGTGTTTTGTCGGTGCTCTAAACAAATTTTGTTTAAAAAACAAAAAAACCCCACATACTTGGTTACATAGCTATAATATCTAGAACAGGCAGCTCTGTACTGTTTTGACCATACCTGATATATACTTCCTTCTTTTGGTGCGATCAGTGCATCAGAAATAATTGAGGTCCTCTGTGCGAGTACCTGATCATCCCTGTAGATGGAAAATTTGAGTTGCCATATACTGGCATTTCCTGTCAGAAAATCCTTCTTTCTGTCTGCCTGGCTGTCAGTTGTCTATCTGGGCCTTAAACAGCTTTCGTATTAAGTATGATTTTTCCATCATGAAGCTGTAAATTGTTTTATGTTTGAGGAAAAAAAGTTGGTAGCAGGATTACGGGTTTGTAAATGAGGACGTGAAGTTGCCACAGTAATGGATTGGGAAAATGCTACTCTGTAAATGATGGAAGTATTTCAAGTGGTCAACATTTGTATTTGGAATTACTCTGCATCAGAAAAGCTTGTAGCTATGCTGTATATACCAGTGAGCAAACAAATGAGAATAAAACAACTTCTGCAGTCATTGATAATTAGGGCCCCTGTTGACAGTGTCAGCAGAGAACTCTGGATTTTCAAGGTTGCAAAAAGTGCATTTAAAAAGCAGCTTAAACATTGGAAACACTGCGAGGAGCCAGCAATAGTTCTGTGCCTTGCAGCATCTCCTTTGCAGGTAAAAATAGCAGCAGTGCCAGATGTATCCTCGCTTGGCCCCGTGCTCTGGTGGGTTTTGCATTACCGGACTTCTGTTTAGCATGCCTTAGCCGAGACTGCTGTGAACTTGGTGTCATTCAGGCTCGGTAATGCTTGAGGCTTCGTGCCTTTGAAAGAGCCAAATGCAACTTTTGTTCTGTTGTTTTTAAAACATATTTTTATTTTGTATTTGAAGCTCGACGGATTCCTTACGAAGTAATTCTCCTGTGGAAATGGAAACAAACACAGAGCCAATGGATCCCTTGAGCGCAAATGCAACTGCTCTTGCAACACAGCTGGAAAGTGAGTACACTGCATTCAGAAGTGCAAATGGATTGAGTTCTAATGCTTGTACCGAGGAAAGATCTTCCCAAACTGTAGAACTCTGGATGCAGAGACCTCTCATTTGGCTCTGCTCTTCTGCTAGCCAATGGAAATGACTTGTGAAAGACATTCTGAAATTCAGTTCCTAGTTAAAATGGAAATCAGTGTTGGTAGTGTCTTGAAAAGCCTTCAGATTACAAACAGGGAAGCTAAATCTGTTCTGTTAGAGAAGCTGTGCGTATGGCAGCACTTAGATGAGCTGATGCCCAAAAATAGTGGTAGCCTCTGGTATCTTCCCATGTGCAATAGACCAGTAGCCTCAAAGTGCTCAGATTTCCCCTTTCTTCTTTTTCCTTTCCAAATTACCTTTTCTGTATACATGTACTCTTTGTTCTATTCACATGAAATGATTAAAAGTCAAACCCGCATTAATTAATTTTCTGGACATATTAACAGACAGAACTCAAAGTGCAGATGGGAAGTTCAGGAAGATTGGATTTGTCGGAGGCTTACCAGTACTTGGGAATTTACTGGCAAATTGTTTCGCGTGAAATTATGCAATGAATTGGGCTGTACAAGACCAAGCTTAGTATACTCATACTAACTTCTTGGTGAAGCAAACATATTGCAGTAACCACATAAGCAGGCATGTACTAAAGACTCGGTTTCTTCCAGCCCCAGGAAGCGTTGCGATGGAGGCCAGCTCAGATGGAGAGGAGGATGCGGAAAATGCAGACAAGGTAACAGAAACAGTAATGAATGGCAGCATGAAGGAGACGCTGAGCCTCACTGTAGACGCTAAAACTGAAACGGCTGTTTTCAAAAGGTGAGAGTTTACTCCTTTTCTATTGCCTTCCCACTCAAGTGCTGCTGATGGAACACTGTCATAAAAGAGTTACAAGTGATAATTCCTAAGTGTTTAACTAGAATCCTTTTCCAAATGTAATTGTCTTGAAACTTTATTTCCAGTTAGTTACTAGGATAAGATTTTCCTCGTCAAATCTGAATTTGCATTGGAGGGTTAGCAGTGGAAGACTGGCCCCATTTTGAGCCTGATGCACGTTATTATGCAGTTTTAATGTACATTAAAATAATGGTACAATTGTGGATCAAAGCCAAAGCTTTTTAAACTTCACACTGAGTATTTGATCTGGAATTCAGTCTCTTGTGAAAAGAGGTTGGAAGGGAGAGATTGAAGGGCAGCTAGGCACTGCTCTTGAGACTAATTAGTCAGAAATCTCTCTTCTCGTTATCCAGCTCTCTTCTCATTCTTTTATATTTCCTAGCATCTGTCTCTATTTGAGTTTTAAATGCTGAGAAGAAATTGATGGTATGTTTTAGGGATTGTTTAATAGAGCCACTGTCTTTCCAAAGAAAACACTTCCCAGTGTTAGTCCCTATGCTGTCCTTCTTAAGTGCATTTTTCTTCTAGCTGTCCGGTTAGTAGATATGTACAGCTGATTCTGGATACTCTGGGAATTGAAACGTAACAGCTTTCAGTCACTCTTGTCTCTATCCTTTTGAATATCTAAGCAATAAATTGTGACTCAAATTAAGTGCCATGAGATGGTTTTCCATGTTGGGGGAGGGAGTGTTTCTGACGGCACAGCACTTATAAAATCAAGTGGTTGTTAGAGAAATTGAACCTCAGCAGTTTAGTGGAGCAGTGTGACTCTGGAGTGGTATATCATGGAATCAGAATGACTTCTTGACTTAGTAAATGATGCATCTTCTCTCCAGTTCATTCTGTATTTTAAAGAATGCTTTTATACGGTCTGCGCTTCTGTTGTTACAGTTCAGTCACAGTTGGATATCAGTGGTGCTTTTACATTTAAATAGCTTTAAATGACAAATTCTGTGGCTTCTGATAAGAGTGCAGAAAATGAAGTTAATGTGAGTAGGCAGCACATGGTGGTGGTTGCTGCCTGTGCCATGGAGTTACTTGTCTGAGCTGTGGATCTTCTCAGCTGAAAGGAGAGAGGTGCAAAGGGAGGGAATATGAATCTGGGATCTTGATTTGGGAGGGGGGATGTTAAGTGTAGAAGGGAGTTGAAGGGATGAGATCTTAAATGTGGACTGTTTAAGTCCAATATGGAGATAAGCAGCCTCATGCTGGTCAGAGCTCACGTGGCACTTTCTTTAAACCTACTTTTAAATGTGTCCAGACAGCAAGTGGGAAATAAAGAGGGAATCCAGAGGAAACAACATTAAAAAAATAAATTTGATTTAGATTAAGAGTGGAGATGGTACTCTGAGCTCTGTATCTGGCGAAGTGGGTACTCTCAGACCTGAGTTCTGTGTAAGTTTCTGCCAACAGAAGATGGATGGTGATTAAATCAGCTCTGAGGAGAAGCATTGTGAGGACAGGAGCTGCTGTGTGGAAAGCTGCAAAGGAGAAAAGAGACTTCTGAGCTTAGTTTGTAAGGGAGAAGAAGTTGAGAAGGAGGAATGGAGGCCACCTCTTTAAAAATAATTACAAAAGACATTTAGAAAAGACGTGGCACTTGTGGCAAGTATTTCAAACAAACACAGAGTTTTAAGACAAAGGAGGCAATAAATCAGATGGGAAAATGGGTGTTGGTGAGTTTTCACGAGGGTAAGACATTATTTTATGGGCTGCGTAGATTTAAGGATTTGTAGAAGGAAAGAAGAGGATCCATTGACAGGAGAACTGTAAGAGCAGGAAGAGAAATCAGCAGTGACTTTAAAATGCTCCTGACAACTTAACTAGACTTAGTGCTGCAGATAACAACTCGGTCATCTGTACAGCTACACTTTACCCTTGTAGGTGTACAGTTAACTTTGAATGTCGCTGTGCTAATCAGGGCCTGTATAAATGGGATGAGGCGGGAAGCCAGAGCTTTTATACTTCTCTATAGTGGCAAAATGCAAGTGTGTTTCCCAGTGTGAGGTTTTCACCCACCTATATTCATTTTCATGTCTGAGAAGACGCTGATGAATTGAAATAAGAGCAAATGATGGTATCAGTACTGCACCACACGTGCATCGTGCTTTGCTATGTAGTCATCAGGTAGTTTACTAATGGAGGTGGTGATGAGTTAGTGATTCTGCTAATTTGTTTTACGGACAGACTTTGTGTCGATGCCAATTTCAAAGGGAATCTTGAATTTCTTTTATACTTTCTTCCTTCTATTTTTGCATACTTATGGCTTCAGAGTGTTGAAATCCTATCGGTATGTACAGCAAAGGATTGTAACCCCGATTGTTACCGCTTTGGGCTTCACACACATTCCTTATTTACTTCCTGGTTGTATTTGTAATCATTGTATTTCCTGCATTTTTATCCAGTCAGTTTTTAATGGTTTTGAACGCCAGTGCCTTCAGTGTTTGTTAAGTCCAGAACCATATGCCTGATCTTCATGTTTCAGTCATAATTTAAAATCCATTTGCATGTGAAACACCAAACCCTTCTCCCTATTTTTTGCTGTTGTCTGAAATGTATTGTAACTTAAAAATGAGACTCACAAATTAAATGCCTTGTTTCCTTTCATGTAGTGAGGAAGGAAAATTGTCTACCTCGCAGGATGCTTCTTGTAAATATGTGGTAGAGGAGAACGCAGAGGTTGCAGAAGAGACTTCTTCAGCTTTGCAGCCCACTAACAGCAGTCCAGAACAGAGGTAACTGCACTCAGGGATGCTTACAACTCTCTTAAGTAGCAGCTTATACATTTTTCTATAATAGAACTAATCTAAAGAGGTCTGAGTTTAATTCAGTCTACACTTGCACTTGCTTCTACTTATAAGATTCTTACAGCTCTGTTGTCCAGCCATACTGAGATTCTTGAGTTGTCAGAAATGTATTTGCCTTGTATTATTTGACTAGCAAATATGGTTGTAAATATTCCTTTTCCCACTCTATTTTGTTATATGTATTGGTTCACGATACAAACTTGATGATAATTATGAAAGCTATAACTGGAAAAAGGGGGATACGTTTGACTTTGTCCTGAACACTGACATAAGCTGGGGCGGCCATTTTCATTCTGTGTTTATACTGCAGGGCAGCTGGTGGGAATCCACCATTGCAGCTGCGTGGAAGGGAGATGCCTTAAGTCATGTTTGTTTAATTGTGAACTAGTCAAATGATTGCCTCTGATTTTGAATCACTTACTATTTGCACCTTTGTCTACATGAGGTATCAATCTAAATGCTTTTAGATTTGGAGAAAACTTCTCAAAGTACGTAAATTGTTTGAAATAAAGTTGTCTGGAGCAGACTGGATTGCTCAGCATATGTGTTGGAGGAAAGAAACGGTGTTCTTTGGCAGCTTTGTGCTAGTACAGTCTTGGAGAATAGTGGTTTAATAAACAACTCTGAGGTGACAACTGTCAAATGGAGGCATTTGTTCTTAAATGTTGTAACAGTGAAGAATTTAAAGTAGGTGAGAAGAATCCCACCCTTGAGAGTGGTGTTTGGTGAGAACCTTGCTCAGGGACTCGGGTCAGAGCAGCGTCTGGCAGAGGTAGCTCCCAACTGCTGCTGTTCAAAAGTAAGGACAGTTTTGCACTGCTTCAGCCTCCTTCATGCCAGAAGTCTCAGATGGACGGAACTGATGTTGTTTGAAGGCAGAAGAGTTGCAGTTGAGGCAGTCCATACAAGCTACGCAGCCCAGACAACGGGAAGAGAGCCTTATTTCCCATACTTAGTACATTTGTCTAGAGATTAATTACATGTTTCCTCTGGGACCTAATGCCTTGTTGCACATCAGGGTATTACAATCCCAAAAGACTGTGTTGGTGTTAATGCTGGCATTTCTTAATCTAGACAGAATTTAGTGTGCTAAGAGGAACTGTACTGTCTTAAAGAAGATCCTCGTAAGAGGAATACATGTTACTCAGTTACAGAATTCTGAGCAATCCCTGGGGTCTGTTCCTGCAGGGCAGAGCCTGGAGCAGTAGTGTGCTGCCTTATGTTTGGGGAGCTGCAGGAGTTCTGACCAGGACATATTCTGAAGGGAGGGAGGATTTTGCTCAACTAAAAGCAATTCCACGAACAGCTTTTGCCATGCAGTATGAACAGGAATATGATTCTGAATATATAAATACACAAAGGTGTATTTTAATAGTTAAGTTGCACT
Organism: Bambusicola thoracicus; assembly: GCA_002909625.1. Classification (NCBI taxonomy): domain Eukaryota; kingdom Metazoa; phylum Chordata; class Aves; order Galliformes; family Phasianidae; genus Bambusicola; species Bambusicola thoracicus. Next base: position 10,321 of record PPHD01027472.1, read on the forward strand.
GGTTTAAAAGGTATTTTCTTGACTCCCATAGACATAAAACTGTTAATAGAGGAACTTTAGTCATTTTAAGGCTGTAGACACTATTACACTCTTTACTTTCTAGTCAAGAGAAAATTTAAAGCCTTTCTAAGCTGAGATTTAGAAGGTAACTTGACATAATACAACAGAACTCTACTGCATGTTTTGATTATACTTTATGGACACTAAAAAAAGGTGCAGGCCTATTCAAAATCAGAGATTCAGTCTGTGTGGGACTAGTTGGAGCACGTATGTTTTGCATCCAGGACCTGAGACTACACTGAAATATTGACCTTTTTTGGTAAGCCTGAACTTTCTGGTCTGCATGCAGTCAGTAAACGTCATCAAGAAATTGATTCCAATTGGGAAAAAAAAACCTGCCCACCTAAAGGGGGAAACACAGAAACCCAGTCTGCTATGGCCTCTTTTTTGTCTAGAGGTACTGTTTTCATCAATGCAGTATTTCTAGCAGTGCTAAGCATTACGTTATAGGGAAGAAAAAGGTGTGTGGATACTTGCCTTCTGAGGCGATTGCCTTCTGCGTACAGATGCTCATCTTAACCGACAGAGGGCTCTCAGAGCCAGCAGTTCCTCGGATTGCTTTTGGCTTACAGGGAATCTCGAGGAACTCCTTTCACTGAATGTGGCTGGAGCGCAGCTCAGTGCTTTCTCTAAAGGTGACTGTCACAGCAGATCCTCATATACGTACAGAACAAATATCTAGATAAACTGAATTGTACTTCTGGGGCTCCATGCATGTGTGACTAGCAGGAGGAGTCCCTAGGTAGGTCTTTGGCTGGTGGCCGTAATAACCATGTCTGCT
>PPHD01027475.1:0-11160 GCA_002909625.1 Bambusicola thoracicus
AAGTTTAAGCCCCTATCCTGAAAATCAATGTCTTCAATAGAAATTAAGGGCATATTGAAAGTAAATTCTGAAACAGCCTTCACTGGGACTCTCACAGTGGTAAAATTTGAAGGCGCTCCTGGAAATATGCTGATTGATGCTGGCTTTGTGGCAGATTAAAATGATGTCTGGCACAGCAGGTCTTTATGTTTCTCCAAGCATCACAACACTAAGCCTGATATTTGGGGCAGTAATGATGAGCATTCTGTCTAGGTAGGCAGGGACAGACTGACTCTGCTATTAGCCTGTCTGTTACTGTACATACACATTGTTGCATTTGTTCTGAGACTATCTGGGGCACTGTAATGATGTGCCTGCACTTGCAGATGCAAATGGAATTACATACATAAGATATACAGTCGTGTATTCAAGATTAACATTTGGCTTATCAGACGTGCATTGTTTTGATTGGGATTCCTTGTTTGCCTTACACAGTGATCTGTGCACCCATGTGTACTTCACCAGCTCTGTAAGTTTTTCCCACTGTTATTTATTCAAGTAAACATCAGGATACAGCGTAGAGCACACACTTTGCTGTCAGCTTCAAATGGGTAGAAATAATCAGTCTGTGTATGTACTACCAATAGTAGAACTTAGGTCTGCTTGCTGAGTGGCGGTTGGGAGCACAATGTGCGTGTGCATTGCTGATGGGAGGCAGAAGGTGACTTACTGTCACTGAGCTGGAGGTGGGAGCTGGTCACAAGGCAGAGAAGTGATGATGTTGCACTAGGGGGATCATCAGCATCTTTCCATTCTTACACCAGCTCCCTTACCTGCTACTCTCTGCCACTGTTCGAAATGTGTCAGTTCCCTGCAACCATTTTGCTCAGGCTCCCTCTTCCTCTTACGTGTCCTTTGCAATCTAATATTTGCTGACCAGTGGAAATTAAGTACATGTGCTGTTCCACGATAATTCCTATTGTTGACACTCATATGCTGGCTGAAAGAAAACCTTTGTCTGATTTAGTTTAATTCACCTGGGAAATGAATTAAGCAAAACTGAAAATTCTTTTTTATTTTGTAATAGGAGCACTCCTCTTGGGTATTATTCAAGAATAGCTATAGCATTTTACATCTATGCTTTCCTTCATTCTGAAGTAACCTTCTCATGTAGACATACACTTAAGTATCTCTCCTGGAAGTCCATAGTGCTCCTGTGTCTCTGGTGTGTCTGAGCTAGGAATGATGGTCTTCACAAAGTTTAAATTTGCTGCAATTGTTTGATTCCTGTCACACAGAAGTTCAGAGGTACAGATTACAGCGATCTTAAAGCTTACATGTAAAACTTTTTTGAAGTGTCCACGTGCAGATCTCTGTCATTATAAGAAGGAAAGTCTTCAGTTTCATGTAGGGTTTTATGGTTCATTTAGCAATAAAATTTTTCAGAGATCTTTAAAAGCAGACACGTGACTGGGGACTTCCTGGGCGTTAGGTGGTTTGTTCAGTGCATGGCTGTCAGCTGGCTGTCTGGGCATACAGAGCAGCGGTCTGGAATGGCCAGATCTTCACCCAGCCTTCTGAGTCCCAAAACTTCTCTGGGTACTACTGTGGCACCGCCAATATTGAATCGTATTTGTGAAATGCTTTTCTTTCAGTGAATATAGGCAAAACAAGCTTCATCTTAATCAGGGCAAGAAACAATTCTCTGAAATAAAAGTTGGCTCAATTATGGCACTTTTTGTCTGGACAGGGTTTTGCAAAGAAGTGACATTAATTCCCTCCTCCTCCCGTACCAAACCAAGGAAAGAGAGAGAATTTGTCTGAGTTTAAACACCACGTGCAATTGTGACACATTGTAAATTCTGTGTTTGGGTGAGAAATGTTAATCAAGAATTTTGTGAAAGATTTTTTCCTGCTTTTCTATTGGTTTTCCTGAATGACAGCATACACAGAATGCTGTCTTCTTTGTTACTGTTTTTCCAGTTTGAAAATGACAGAAGAATCCAGGTTCACAAGCTGATACTTAAAGCTAATGACTCCTAGAGCAAATGATTTCAGCTTAAGAGCTGTGTGAAGATCATTAGGTCACATCCACTCAATGACCAAGGAGTTTTTCCAGACATAGGTCTCAGTTCAGCGAACTGTTTAAGTGCACATCTACACATGCACCTAATCCCATTTTAAGATGATCATGTGCTTAACAGAATCACTGTTTTAGACAACTGGCTTTCAGCCTTCTCTAAAATTTGGCATCTCTAAAGCTCCTCCTGTTTTTCCTATCTTAATTTGAGATCACTGCTGATAGACTTCTTGTCCATTTGCCTTAGGCCCTTCTGGAGGCGTTCACAGCCATCAGTTCCCAGCTGAAAAGCCCTGTCCATAAAAGAAACTGAGATCCCATTATGTTATTTGTGAGAATGATCTACTTATTTACTAGATATCATTTCCAAACCAGTTCATTTCTCTTCCCACAGTCCTTTCTGCTGATTCCTAAAAGTAAACTACTCCTTTTTTTGTTATTCAAACTGATACTAGTTGTAGACATTGTAAAGCCAGGTGATACAGATATCATCAACAGTTCAGCAAGATTTGGAAGCAAGAAGAGATTGGCTATGCGATGGTAGTACACAAAGCTTTCAGTTGTATGGGTAGATGTTTGCTTAAAGGCCTTTAAATAGATTCTTCCCCCTAAAGGAAAAGAGATGTGCAACATTTAATAACAAAAATAGCATTTCTTCGCTTAGCCCGAAATGGCATGGAAGGAGGTAATCATGTTTTGTATGGTACAGCATTTTTCTAAATGGCATGTTTATGCCTTTCTAGTATTGTGACTGCGATTGGCTGCTGGGCCCATTTGCATGTGCTAAATTGCAGTCCTGCAGATCTGTGAAAACAACCCGGCAAAGCCAGTCTCAGCTGGGAGCATGGAAGCTGCTACTAATTTTGTGATGAGCCACCCACAGGCCCAGCATGAGTCATTATCATTGTTTTGTTTTCCAGAATTCGGCTTCCAGGATCCAAACTGAGGATTATCACTGGAATTGTATTTATTCCCTCATAGCTGTGTTTGTTTCAGATAAGAGGGAAAAATTCCATTCTAAAAAAACATGAACTTAGCAATTGTTTCCTTATTAGTGTTCTGTTTCTTCTTTAATGTGCATTCACAGCCATGTGTTCACTTGAAAACTCACTTGTGCATAGCACAACACTCTTGCTGTTCTGTCCTAATTAGGCTGTCACGTGCCTTTGAGGGAATGGTGGGCAATGGCAAGAATGGAGTGACTTGGCTGAAGCCATGGCTTGGCTCTGTCAGAGCTCTCTGTTCTTGCATGTGTCCCAGTAGTAGTTCCCAACAAATCTATTTATGTAGTCACAGCTGTATATGGGACCAGCTGAGACATTGCATTTACTGTGAGTCTTTCATCTGAGGAGTGCACTGGCCATATGTCCCAGGTCATAGGCCTGATTACTCACTTGCTGATATTACTGTTGATCCTGAAGATAGGAGAAAGGGTTGAGGAAACTAGAAAATCCCCTGCCTAAATCCAGTAATGTTGGTCCCAGCTTTCTTGCCTTCTTTCTAGGAGGTCTTCTCAGATTTCTTCTGTTGTGCCTGTGACCATGTAGGGAAAAAAGGGCAGGATGCAGGGGAAAACAGAAAGGTCCCAGAGCAGGAAAATGAATGTATGAGCATAAAAAGCAGGGGAAGTGTTTTAAGTAGTAGCCCTTTAGTAGCCCTGTAAGTGCATCTGACTTTACACGGAATTGCAGCGGTGAAATTCAGGTGCAGACCCTGACATTTTGGGGACATGTCCCTATGTCCCTGTGAGGCATACTCCCCTTGCTCCCTGCTCTACTGCTTGCCACCTTCTTGGGGTTATTATTGCAGTCCGTGTGTTGCCTGGACTGGAGGCACCCATAGATGTTGAATGGCTGATTTCCCCAAGCACTTTTGTTCTGTGTAAGCAGGGTATAATCTTTGTAAATATTTGGTTGGTTGATCAGACAAATATGTATGTAAATATTCAAGCGTGGCTCAACTTCCTGCTGCTCTGCTCAGGCGTTTCTCTCAGATGACTGCGATTTATCTTTTATGATTAAGACTGAAACTCAGTTTGCTTTTTCCTTTATCTACGAATGTGGCGAATCCTTTGCTGTTGTTAGCCATAACCTAGAGCAGTTGTGGGGATGAAATTCATGTCTGTCAGTCACTGGCAGGCTGCTCAGCAAGGGAAATGCACCTTCCCTGCCTCCACCCAGCCCAGTAAATGGCTGACACACATCTCATCACATCTTCTGGGAGATCTGTTACTGCCCTGCAGCTCACTCCCAGCACCTCAGCCACAAGGTGAAAGGACTTGGGGGGTTTTTTTAGAGTTGGTATGTTGGTGAGTTGTTTTTTTTTTTCCTTGAGGTTAAGAAAAGTGAGTTAGAACAATCAGATTTCTTCAGATGGTTTGTCAAGCGTGAATAAAAAGTACAGTTAAGTGGAAGCATGTCCCTTTCTAATGGAACACTTCTGTGAATGAATTTTGTTCTTGTTGGGCATTCCCAACATGAGGTGGGGTCTGCTGAGAGCTTCCTGCTGCACACATAACCATGTCCTTTGGGTCAATACTCTGTGTTAGCGCACCAGCTGGCAAGCCCTCAGGGAGGGATCCTCCTGGAGCAGGTCAGGAAACGTGGTTTTTAGATGATAGTGCTCGCTTCTGGATAAGCATGTAGCACCACTAAGTGCCTAGGGACAGTCTTCTGTTATAGCATGCTTATAATCTCTATTTAAGGCTTAGAACCAGGAGCAAGCATGTCTTACTCCCTGTTTCAGCTTTGCTTTATCCACAGCAATGTTCTGTTATAGAGCCAGATCTTCACTGGATTTAATATAGACTGAAAAGCATTATTTGACACACACACAGAAGCAAACAAACAAAAAACCCACTAGGTAGGCAGCATCAATTAACAGAGAAACATAAAAGCAGTTAAACTGGGCCAGAATGAAGTGTCCATCTCACCAGCATTCTTTTTTTCTACCTGCTTAATGTGGCTGAAAGAAATAAGAAAATAGCACTAAGGTATGTCCCCCAAATGCTCTCCCAGCTGCTAGCTATTTTCAGTTTAGGAAATGTTCTGAGCAAGCCACGGTTCAATGTATTTAGAGATTCTCAGTGGATTTCTCTTCTTTGTGCTTGACCAGGTTCCCCTTGAGTTCCTGAACATCTTTAGCATCATAGTGTCCTGTGGAAAGGATTTCCCTGGATCAGATATAGAAAGGTGCACTCCCCTTTCCTTTGTTTTGAATGTGGTTCCAGACAACTTGGTTTACTGCCTCCTGGAGACCTCTTTTGAGCTGTTGAAAAGCTGGCCTTGTCCTCCTCCCTTGGCATTTGTGATTTCATGGGCCTCAATCTGTCTTGCAGTCTAAAGAGTCTTTGCTGTCTTTCTTCGAACCATTCCCAGTTCCACTGTTTGTTGCAGTGAAAGGAACACAGCAGCACACACAAACCATAGCTTGAACACTGCAGACCTCCTCTTGTGCTCCCCCTTAAATGGTTTTCTGATTCTTGTGCATGGAGACAAAATAAATCCTATGTAAATCCAAGTGGTGTCTGGGAGACTCAAGCAGCACCTGTGTGGGACACTGCAGAACTTCAAGGTTCAAAGTAGTTTAACGTTACTCTGAGTCGAGACACCGAAACTGGGAAAATGGGCTTAGATTTTACATCTTTAACAGAAAACGCACTATGAGGATATTAGAGTATGGATGAGATTACTCATTTGTGCTTTGAGAAGCATTTGAGACTCCCAGCCATTCAGTAAGCTCCCATTAAAAGCCCATTCATTATACATTTCTCACATAAACGTATTTAAGGTTCAATAGGAATGCAGCTTACCAGGGAGAGCATGTTGGCTGCCTGCTTGGAGAAAACAGATGCAGGCAATTGCTTTGTAAGGGTTAAGTACAACCTGGGAGCCAATGCCAGCAAGGGCTTCAAGGTTGGATGTTAGGAAATGCCTCTTCTCTGAAATAGTGATGGTGTGTTGGCACAGGCTGCCCAAGGAGGTGGTGGAATCACTGTCCCTGGAGATATTCAAGAAACGTGGAGTTGTGCCAATGAAGGACATGGTTAATGGGCATGGGAGGGATGGGTTGATGGTTGGAATAGATGACCTTAGTGGTCTTTTTCAACCTTAATGATTCTGTGATTCTAGGGTGGCCATGTTGAAGCCTGGGAGGGCAGTGGTGGGTGTGTTAGCAGTGAGCACCCTGTCTTCCTGCATCCCCAAAAGAGAGTTTTGTCCAGGGAAGTTTTCTAACACTGAATCTGCAACAGCACTCATTTTAAGGTGCTCAGAGCTGCATCTTCTGCATGAGGGCAGAGAGGCTTTTATGCCACTAAATGTTAATAGAAATGTTTTAAGGGGAGAATTTCACAGAAAACAGGGTTTTGTTTGGAGCTTACTTATCCTCTCTGCATCACCTGCAGCAGTGTGCTAATGCATAGGCAAAGTGGGCTGTGACCTCAATCAGCTAGTTAATTTTAAGCCCATGCTTAAGTGATTTGCTAAAACTGTACTTATTCAGAGAAGGAAAGCTGACTATTTTCATTGCTCAAGCTAGGTGAATTATAACATGTAATGGATTTTAATGATGAAAGGGTAAATTAAGCTTTTAAACAGTAATTTAAGTTCCCATAAAGAATATTAGTAGCAGTCAGGATGTCAGATGGTAGATAGTCATGTTTATACTTCGATAATAGCCTCTTCAAAATTACTTGAAACATTCTATTGTGCATTTACATTTTTATCTCTGGATTTTTGAGAGGGCCTTATTAAACCAAATTCATTTTATGGCGTGTGTCAATAGAAAATGCTCTTTTAAATGTTTAGAAGGAGTTGGTTACAGAAACATAGGAAAGATAGGGAAGAGATTGTTATCTTTTCACATTCAATATATTCTTTGTCCTTTTGCTTTTTGATGACTTAACTGTTCTGTATTTGAAATTTCAAACTGTTGATTGGAAACTCTTGCAAGAGTAAGACAAATGGGGCTTGATTTTGAATAATGCATTCATAATTGTTTGTCTAATTTGTGTGTGCAATTAGCATGATTGCCTCTGGAAGTGGCCATCTGAGAACAGTTTTGGAGATTTCTCTCTTTTTCTCATCTGCTTTCTCTGTCTCCTTAAGGTGCTGGCTTCTGTGATGCCTAAATATTACCCATGGAAGTTTAATCTGTTAATTTGTCTATTGATCTCCTTTCATCCCTTACCTCTTAACTTTCAGACATTTGTTAAAAGGATGGGGAAGATTGCTCCCTTCTGCTTCCTTCTCAAGTCCACTTGGCACAACGTAAGAGAGGTTCTTTCATCTAAGTGCTTGATCTTACTATTTAGAGACTCAGATCCCTTTGGAGTCTCTGTAGATTCTTAAATGGCCATAGTAATACTCAAGTACTTTCCAAGCACTCATAAAGGAATATGGCTCTCATCGGTCAAGTCTCTTGCTCTCTCCCAAGGAGGTGTGTGCATGCAGGGGATGTTTATTGGTGTCAGGGCAGCATCTTTTGGATTTTGTTTCAAATATGTGATGCATTAGAAAGGAAAGGTAGATGAATCTGAGAGAGGCTGAGAAACATGGGTCAAGTTAGAGATTTGCAGGGCATGTTCAGTCTTTGAACAGGCCTGGAGGAGCATGGCATCAAGGCTGCAATTCCTCAGTGGCTTCACTGCTCTGTAAGAAGGGGGGACAAGCCGGCACTCCCATCCTCTGTGTGCGCATACACATTCCCTCCCTGTGCTGATGCTACTGCTGGGTGGCAAACCGGAGCAGGAAAATAACTTTCTTATTAAATCCAAATAAATAATAATAAATATTCTGTTTAAATTTAATTTTCAATCAATCAAATAATCATCTCCCTTAGCTGAGTCATCATGTGGCCACACAGGTGCTACTGCGATCAGGAGGGAAGCAGCAGGAAAGGTGCAGTGTGAGACAGGGAGAGGCATGGGTAGCACTGGCCCTGGTAGAAGTTGGGTCTGAGGCAGTGGGGTACAGCACCCCTCCAGGTGACATCTGCTTTGCATTCATTGCTCCCTGAAATTTCTCCATCCTGAGACAGAATAAGTCAAACCTAAAGGTTTGGTGCCCTGCCTGTTTTCAGATGTGACTCAGAACTGTAGATGCAGAGGTGGGAAAGCTGTGGCTGGCAGTGCTGTAGAAGACAAATATCCCCTGAATCATTAATCACGAGATGGAGGGCATGCTGCCTGATTGCTTATTGGCTGTGACTTTCATTAACGGTAAACTCAATTTTCCCGTATCGACAGCTGCCTGATGGAGAGACCGTGCTATGTGGCAGGCACTGAAGGGCCAGCAGCAAACACACAGATAAAGCCATATGTCAAGAATGATACCAGCAGTGTGTTTCTTTCTTTTCTTCTCTTCTGTGCTCTCTCTCCTTGCTCAGAGGAAAGAGCTTCTAGGGGTGAGATGTTAAATATGCCATTCCTGGCCTGTCTGTTAGATAGGAAACACTGCAGTGTTAGTGTACTTCAAGCGGGGCAGCTGGTTCTTGCTGGTTCTTGCTCATTCCTGGCTTTAGTTGGAACTGATTTAATTATAGAAATGTATTACCATTGCCAAAGAGTCCCCCAAGCCAAACAAAACCCTTGTTTTCTTCCTGCCCATCCCAAAGCACACATATTTATTGCACTGTGAGGAAAAAAAAAATGGAAAGAAACAAGCAGAGCATGTCTTGCCAGGGAGCATCCAATTCTGCTGGCCCCTGCAGTGCTCTTCCCACGCCTTGGCCAAACAAGAGCCCTCTCTATCAGCACAGCTTGCTCAAGCATCTCCCCTCCTCATTTTAAGAGCTGCTCCAGCCCCTTCCAAACATGTAATTAAGGATATGAAAAAATAAACTTGTTCTTATTCAGCACCTGATAAAATGGTGACTCAGGCATTTTCATTTTGCATTGGAAATGCAAGTCCTCTGGCATTCAGGGTGCTCACCAGCATGCAGACTGAATCTTAAAAGGAGCTCTGTCACCCACTAGAAGGGCACAATGGGCACAAATGAGGCTTGCAGGAGTAACTCCATCTGACCATTATTTCCACATGATTACTCAGACCAAGGTCATTTGGTCTCTGTGCTGACCCTTGCAATGTAGTTATCTCAGCAAGATCCTGACTCACACCTAGCAGTGGGCTGTGGAGATGTTGTCTTCATTCATTTATCCATTCCTGATAGTCAGGATGAATATCCCACCCTCCATGTTGAGACTCTCAGCCCCTTGCTTTACCCACACTAGGCAGTACTTGTGCAATGCCATTGCCTGGGCAGGACTTAGCACAGCCTGAGGCATGTAAGAGCTGATGAGCTTCTACAGACCGGGGTGATCTGAGCAGAGGGTCTTCATTAAGTTCTACCATTACAATATAATGCTTCAAGGAAATATGCTATACAAAGCAGAAGAGCAGGAGGTCTCAGAGAAGGCAATTTCTGGCTTGTGCTCACAGACAGCCTTATCCAGCCTTCCAGAGAATTTTTTTAGTTTTTAGCCAAACTTACACACAATCCTTTGAGCAACCTGTAGGAGTGTCCATATGCAGCTGGGGGCCCTTGGGTGCATAGGCAGTGAGGTTAAGCAGACGGGAGGGAATGAGAGGAATAAACCAGGCCAACCAGGCAGCCATGAGATCTCTGTCTACTGCACGTCCGGCCCAATGTTCAGGGCAATTTGTGGAACAAGGACACCTCACCAGGTTTAGGGTGGCCCCTGTGAACATGGTGATGACATCCTGTTCCTATTATAGATATTTCTGTGCTGTGTCAGGAGATCACTGGTGTGCAGGCTGGAAGCAAGGTACTTACTGAAAAGCATAAATCTCTCTAGCTAGCTTCACTTGAGTTATTTTTAAGCTCAGGGCAGGCAGTCTGATGAATCCTATCCCGTTAGGGCTGGAGGAGTGGCAGCCAGCTGGACTGGCTCTCTGGAGCATGTGTCCGCTCTTCCTCCTGTCCACATGCCTTATGCTGAACAAAGAGACTCCAGGCTGTGACAGCAGTGCAAGGATGGCAGGAACAGCTACCACAGCAGCACTGCTGTCTCTGCCAGGCTTTGTGAAATTCAGTGGCTAGTCCCTCTTTCTCCAAGCAGTTACATTGGCATCAGTTGCTGATGTAGCTGAGCAAACAGGGACCCCACATGGGAAGGACTGTAACATCTCTGAACATGAGCCAAAACCCTTTAATCATAACGAGATAATCCACTAAGTAATTTGAGCCCAGCAGTCTGCAGGGCATGGGGGATGCTCTGGCTGTGCTCCCAATGATTCAAGAAGTTCTGTAGAAGCTGCTGCCCTAGTGAAGGAGATGGAGGTGAAAGCCAGTAGAAAAAGACATTTGAACTTCGGGTTTTAATTTTTCCAGTGGGAACATCACTTGCTAAGTAAAGAAAAGGTAAAAAGCTTGGTTTGGTCTCTCTTCTAAGTTGTCAGGGAATAGCTGATGTTTGATTATAGTTAGATGTGCCTACCAATAGCTGAAATACACCGCCAGTTCAGCTCATAACACCCCACCACTGATCAGCCTCGCGGGGCACCTCCAGCTAAACATCCCATCAGAGGCACTGGGATTACTTGTGTCCTGTGCCACTGTGTTCCACCAGTTAATGTTAACAGAATAATTCTGAGCATCTAGCTGTCCTCAGCCCAGCCCATAACTGGCCCACCTTCTGCCATGTGAAGGGAACGTGATACGCTTCCATCTCTGACAGAAAAGAGTGGTCAAATTCTGTTCTGAAGAAGATTCTGAGCTCTGTGGATCACCTCTCCTATGAGGAAAGGTTGAGGGAACTGGGGTTGTTTAGTTTGGAGAAGAGAAGGCTCCGGGGAGACCTCACTGCAGCCTTCCAGTACTTGAAGGGAGCATCTAAACAGGAACAGGAACGGCTGTTTACGAGGGTGGATAGTGATAGCACAAGGGGGCATGTTTTTAAACTGAGACAGGGGAGGCTTAGGTTAGGTATTAGGAGGAAGTTTTTCACCCAGAGGGTGGTGAAGCGCTGGAACAGGTTGCCCAAGGAGGCTGTGGATGCCCCATCCTTGGAGGCATTTAAGGCCAGGGTGGATGTGGCTCTGGGCAGCCCGGTCTGGTGTTTGGTGACCCTGCAACGTAGC
>PPHD01027476.1:0-11160 GCA_002909625.1 Bambusicola thoracicus
GGTTCTGTTTGTTTTTGTAATTGGGCATTGCCATGACATCAGAACAATTTATGACCTCAGTAATACTGAAAATATCCTTGTGTTATGCACATGAATCTTTATATACTGGGATACAAAGTAAGTATTTTTGTGTTTTACGTAACATTTTAAAAATATTTTTACCAAGTGATTTTTTAGATTATAACGTAACTTTTCTTGTTTCTGTAGAGACTGAAATAGGCATAGATATCAAAGCTAAACCATTTCCATAAATATTTCAAATGTCGGATAGGGTAAGGACCTGTCACCATTTCTTTAACAAGCCATCATTTTCAGAGGGATGGTAACTCAAGTGTGAAAAAAGTCAAACTTCTCTTTAGATTCCAATTTGTCTTAAAATTAAGGGGGTTATTTTAGACTACCAGAAATTTCTTCTAGCAAATGTGAAAAAATACAAAGGTAACATCCAATTTCTCTCTTACTCTAGTCCTCCTTGCAGAAACTCTGGGTCTCAAATGCTTTTGCTGTTTCTGTAAACTAAATTCTTATGCCTTACATTTAGCTTTTTCACTTAAGGTGGAACTTCTTTAATTAAAGTGTCCAGAACACAAATTAGTGGTTTGGAACATAAACAGGTATAGAATAAAACAGGATAAGTAAATAGAAATGAGTGCAATACTCCATTTGCAAACCTGGTTTACTGTGTGTTGGTTCATTCTTCATCTTAATAAAAAATCTTATAAGCATCTGAGAAGGTGAAGTTAGTTTTTATCTCTTCCAGCCAAATAATCCTGGGGTTTAGGAGTCTCTCTGTTTCTCTAAAACTTCTTTCAAAGTGATTTTGTTACACTGCAGAGCTTATGCTATTATATAGCTATGGAGTCTACAAATAATATTAGCTGTCTGACAAAATAAGGCATCTAAACCCAAGCAATCCTTTTTCACAACACCAGATCAGAGACGAGTATTTCAAGGAATACATACAAGGAACTGTTTGCAAAGTATCAATTTGGGAGAATTAATAGGCAAAAAATAATGGACATGGTGAGCATTTGTAAGAATTCAACGGCTTGTATGATGTTTTGTGATTGCTATATCATTTCTCACATTTGCCCATGTCCTTAAATCCACAGTTACACTGCTTTAAAAATGGGTATGTTTATGTGAAGTTACGAAAGAAGTTTCTACTTTTCAAGAACTGGTATTCAAATCCTGAACTCCACCTAGCAAGACATGGTATCAATTATCTCAACTATTTGCAAAAACATAATAATCATCCACTGTTACCACTAGTTACATTTTCCAAAAGTCTGGAACAGCACCTAAAGAAGGCTCTAACCTGTGTCTGTGTTGTGATAATATCTGCAATGGAGTAAAATACAGATAAGAGCTCCACTGAATTTGAATATCTACATTCCCCACTTTTGCTTGTACCATTTCATTATAGGCATCAAACAGAGGTAATGCTATGAAAGTGAGGTTGTTTAGGGATTTAAAAACCACCTCAACATCCCAGATGTTCAAGAGCAGTAGGTTTCCAGGAATCTCACTTGGAATAGTGAGAAAAGAATCACTTGGTACTGAAAACACTTAACACCTCCCTATCCTCCCACCCCAGATTTCTTAGTAAATGCCAGTCTAAGGCAACATCTCTTTAACACAACTTTCTGCTTTGGCTCAAGCATGCTTTCTGTAATATACTGCCAAAGGTTCCGTAGGAGCAACTGAAATGTATTTTCGTTTGATAAAGAAGGAAATACTTGTATTAGCGATTCAAAATTTGCACATTTGACTTACTGACTTTTACCTCAACTACTTCTGACCAAGAAGACACCTGCCTGAGATCCCACTACGGTTCATCAATCTGTGTAGTGCCAAGAGTTGTTGAAGAACATCAGCACTTTGAGCTACCTCAGTTCCATAACTCAACCATCTCCTAATTTTTTTCCCCACGAGAACCCCATTTTGCTGCGCATATGATTCCAAACACAAACTGATATAGATTAATTGCAGGTGTGCCTGTATGAAGATGTCTTAAATCCAACTGGCTGAGAGTACAGAAATACTTCTGGTATTGGAGGCCCCAGACCTGGACGCAGTACTCCAGATGGGGCCTCACAAGGGCAGAGTAGAGAGGGACAATCTCCTCCCTCTACCTGCTGGCCACCCCTCTTCTGATGGAGTCCAGGATACCATTTGCTTTCCAAGCTGCAAGAGCAGCTTTCCATGGAATCCACTGCAAATTCATCTTCCCTACAAATACCAGAACAGGGATAATCAGTAAACAGTACTGCTTTTAGGATGCTATCCTAAGCAAAAAAAAAAAAAAAAAAAAAAAAGCATGGAAAAACAATTTGCTTATTCAACATTCTCTGTTAAAACAGTGATAATCAGCTTTTAAAAGTACAACACATCTGCATACTAGAAGAAAAAGGAGGAAACATTATTTGAAATCTACTTGAAAGATTTTACCAAGTTGCACACTGCCTTGCAGAAACAAACATCATTATTCTACATGGCGCGTCCAACTACATACCATACAAGAGCACTCCTGAATGACATTTCATCCTTTTGCTAATTTATGTTTAAAAAGAACAGCACAATGCCCTATGTAGAGGTACTAGACCTATTAATGATATTTAACACCTCCCCAGAATATGTTCTTGTTTCAGTTAGTTATGTCTTTGCATGTTTTAAATACCGAGGCTGAACTTTTTATTTAAAGTCAGAGATAAAAATAGTGTCATTTTTCAGAATGAGCAGAGAAGAATCATTATTTTATCCAGATTGATCTTCACATTTTTTCTTTTTTTAAGACTTCAGTGTCTCTAGGGTTTAATGCAATGGCTTAAGACCTGCAGATTTTATGTCTTTCTTTGCTAGCTGCCTATCTTGCCATCATCACAAGGTAAGAAACAGACAAATCTCTGAAGGTTTTCATTTCCACATCTGCAGAAGATCTTTATTACTGAGTAGTTTTCATTTCAGGATGTTTTATGCATGTTTGTTTTGACTATAACTCTTCTCTACTTCCCCTGAGTAGTTCAGGGATAACAGAATCTTAATTGTAATTAACCTTTTATGTAGTTGGGTCCTGCTTAATTCTGTTCATAAAATGGACCAGTGGAGAATGAATCAGGATTATTTATCAAGAGACTGTTTTTTTGTATTTACCAACCACTTTAGAAAGTCTGAGATCCAGGTTGAAGTAAGATGCTCAAAAATGAGGGTTTATATAAAGGGTAGAGTAACTAAATAGTATTCCAGTAAACTATTAGTGCTGTCCCTGCACCCTGTTTATTACTTGATGAAAACAAAATTTTCACAGGTTACCCACAAATAAGTGTTTAAGTTTCTCTGTCAAGATACCTGGGAACATTTTTAGTTAAACTCTGTAAATATTGCAAGTAAGCTTTGAATGTAAGAAATATCCTGTATGCCTACTTTGGAGATTCATGTCTTCAGTTAGCAACACAAACTTGGTTTCAGTGTCTTGGGCCTAAATAACAGGAGGTATTCATAGCCTCCAACCTCAGTTTGGAGTTAAAATATCTGAATGTTTTCATAACATGCAGATTCTGTGGTCAGCCATTCCTAATGAAGTTCCTCAATGAATTAATAATTTGGAATTCAATACAAGGACAAAGGAGGTGGAGCTATGAAGATAACATCAAATAAAACATTAATTGAACAAAGCAAGTGTCTTGGAAAGAGAGACTACAATCTTTAGTTACATTACCATAACAAACATGTCCAAAGATGATCTACTAGGGTCAGACAGGCAAAATTAGTTATAGCACTTCCCAAGTTCAAAATATCTGACTTTGCAACATTAACATTCTTTTTCAATAGGATTTTTGGACATAATACAGAGTATGTTACTGTGAGAGCCAAAAATAGCTGCATGAATAATGCAAAATCTTTGCATACCACAGGTTTATCTAAACTTATGCTTTTATCCACATCAGAAAAGAATGCTGAAGGAGGCCTCCTACAATATTTCTTTGTAATGGGATACAAAGGCTTATGGGATAGTTTGTAGAATCATAGAATCATTTGAGTTGGAAGGTACCCTTAAGGGTCATCTAGTTCAACTCTCCTGTAACAAACAGGGACATCTACAACTAGATCAGGTTGATCAGAGCCTGCTTCAACCTCACCCTCAACGTCTCCAAGGACAGGGCATCCACCACATTTCTGGAAACCTGTTCCAGTGCCTTCACCTTATTGTAAAAAACTTCTTCCTTATATCTAGTCTAAATCCCCCTTTTCTAGTCTGAAACCATTTTGCCTTGTGGTATCACAACAGACCTTGATAAGAGTCTGTCCCTTTCTTTCTCTCCTTTAGATACTGAAAGGCCACTATCAGGTCTCCCTGGAGCCTTCACCTCTCCGGGCTGAACAGCCCAAGTTCTCTCAGCGTGTTCACATAGGAGAGGTGTTCCATTCCTTGGATCATTTTTGTGGCCCTCCGACATATTTGTAGACACAGTCCAACTGGTCCATGTCACTCTTGTACTGAGGACTCCATATCTGGACACAGTACTCTATGTGAGGTCTCACCAGCACAGAGCAGAGGGGCAGGATCATCTCCTCAACCTGCTGGCCACACTTCTTCTGAACCTCATGAGGTTAACCTGAGCCCACTGCTCTAGTCTGTCTAGGTCTCTGTTCCTTGGACATGTCGATTGTACCACACAGCTATGTGTCATCTGCAAACTTGCTGAGAGTGCACTCAAATCCAGTGTTGATATCAGTGATGAAGAATTTAAAGAGTGCCAGTCTCAGTACTGACTCCTGAGGGACACCACTCTGATCTCCATCCAGACACTGAGCCACTCTCTTAGTACAATCCCACAACCAGTTCATCGTCCATTGAACAGTTCTCCCATCAAATACATATCTTTCCTATTTGGAAAGAAGAATGTTGCAGGGGATCATGTCAAAGGCCTCAGAGGTCTCTCGCTGACATCTCTTTACTGGACACAGAAGGGGTTTGGCCATAACTGCCTAAGTGATGAGGCTCCATGAAGTCAAATAAAAATGTGGCTACTGCTACTGTACACATTACTGAGATAACTTATTTTCTAGTCTCCCTTATAAACAGACCTTAGATCACCTTCACGGTTATTACTTTAAAGTCTAGGAAATGAAATGCAAAACTCACTCAGTCTAACCCTTAAGTGTGAACAACTAAACTCTAATTTAGTTAAATGTTTAAACATATGCTCTTACATTAAATTTGTTGTTCAATTTATGTACTATTTACTGGACTAGTATCACAAACCAACAAAGCCAGAAAATGCAAAATTTACCTTATAGCAGTGAGATGATTTTGACTCTTATTGGACTTCCTATTTCTGTTTCCTTATTGAATATATTACTTACTATGTACAAGAGGGCTTAGTTAAAGCTATTTCTTGACAAACATACATTCAGTCAGCATCACTAACGTATTTATTTTCATATAATTCCTTTACATTCGTTGCACCTTAAGATTCTGTAAGCTTGCTTTCTTGAGCACCAGCAAGCAGAGGCATGTAATTTTAAATACTACCACTTTTAGTATTCCTTTAAATCCTCTTCTCTATGCTTGTAAGCGAACTAAATTCTCCATTTAACTGAAAATTGAATGAGGACCACACACTGTACGTTTTTATCAAGAATGATAACACAATGCCAAGATAGACTGTAAAGTAACTGATCTACAAATAAGTATAATTTTGATAAACTCCTCTGAAATGCAGTCACATAAGATTTGAACTACAGCCATTGTTTAACAGTAACCAAATACTACCATACAGCTTGTAGAAATTAGTGAAAATATTTACCCTTCCTAATAGCTAAAACACAGTGATAAATTAAGAAGGTGACATCATTAACAGAACTGGAATTCAGTGTAGGCAGAGAAGCTAATCTTATTATTTCTGAGCCCCAAAGAATGCAAAGTAACCTAAGAAGATCCTCAGTTCTATGCCTTACCCAAAGGAAAGCAATTCTGAACAGCACGGTTCCCCACAGTTTTTGAGTGTTAGCTAGCATGTTTTTACAAATCCAAATACAGAATGTAATCCTCCAGTCTTTGTACGAACCCAAAAAAAACATATGGGAGGTATTTTTAAAGATTCCAAGTAGAAGCAGATGCCAACGTCCTACTACTAATACTAAAGACAAGCATTAAAACGTCCTGTGAAATTACAGATCATCCTCTTGTGCCCAGATTGTACCTCCCTGTGTCTGAGCACTTTTCTTTCAAAACAAAAAGAAAGTGTTACTCCTGACTGGAGTGACATATCTTCTATGTAACAAGGCTCTGAGGACTTTTTTCTTCACTGTTTTTAAGACTCCCAAGATGTGCACATACATCAATATGACTGCATTGCAATTGTTATTCTCTCACATGTTTACCGCATCTCACCTGCATAAAGGTTTTAATTCCATCAAAAGTGAAGTGTATAATATTTTAACAAGCTATCAGCATACTTCCTCAACTGAATGTGTCATCATCATTTAGTAGAGTTTAGAAGGGAAGTATACTTGGTTCAGCGATTATATTCACATTTTTATGCTCTTACTCACCTTCCTGCAGCAGCTTCCAGCACCAATACAGCCCACTGCCCATTATGTTCATAAGATCAAAAAAGATGTGTCAAAACACATCGAGGCTGGGGATTGGATGAGAAAGTACTACACAATGCACATGAGTAAAGCAGGAATGCTAATAACTATGGAAAAGTTGTTCATGCTTTCTAAAAAGGCAACATCAGAACACTCAGAATTGACATTTATGAAAAAATATCTGTAGCACTTCTAAAAGCATGAATGTATTGAAACTGAAACCAGAATCTGAAGATCGTATCTGAAAACTGGGCTGCTTATCACGCTTCCAGACATAAAGCAGAAAACATAAAGTAGATTTATGTTTTTAATAGACCATCTTCTGCATGCAAAATTTGCAACTAAACACAAGCTAATGGCAGAGTGGACTCTGAAGTCAAAATACGTGGCACATGTAAATTTTCACAGATTGCCATATGAAATAATTCACATTCACAGATTGTCATGCTATTAATTCATCCTAGACATCCTATCTGGAGAATGGACAATTGTATTTCTTTTCTCTGATTCCACTACTAAGTAACAGAGCAAAAATATTGCACTCTTGATTCAGTTGAACAGTTTCCTCTAATTTTTGTCTCATCAGTTCAATAATTTGTTGTATGCTGTTCCTCATGCATGAAATACTCTCATATGAGCAAACTGCTTATATTTTCTCTCTATCACTATTACTAATTATGGTTAATTCTGTTTGGAGTTGTTTAAGTACACTGTTTTTCAGGGAGAGCCCAGGAAATTGCAGTGTGTCAAAGTCTGAAATAGTTGTGTTAATGTTTGCTATGTAGTGATATATCTGCTTATGTATTATAGTGCACTAATATAGAAAAATTAAACATTTTCAACTCACCTCTAGAAAAATCTATAGGAAACTCATAGAGATTCAGAGAAAGAAATGAAATTTTAAAGCCACATGATAAAGTGCCACAGGAATCTTTTGAAAATGTTGTGGCATTTACTCTCTTCTCTACAGGATTTTTATACCATTTTTAAAAATCAATCAGCTGTATACGCTTGTCAGGAGATTTTATGGGATGATTGAAAGGTTCTGAAGAAATCTCATCATCAGCTTCTCACTTATGTAAGGATAAACTCCAAAACAAGAGTAGAATATTCTTCTGTTTGGATCAATAACCTCCTAAGGAAGACCGATACTATTAACGAGAGTAAGTCCAGCCAATAACAAAAGTACAATGCCAAGCATGTGCACCAAGTCCCAGAACTATTCTACATAGTGCTGTATGTGAAAATGACAGCTTAAGTTAAATGTTCTGGAGCACCCATAAGCATCATCACCTAAGAGAAACAGCAGGAATTTTCCCAATTCTAGTGCTTAAACAAGAAGGAGGGAAAAATAAAGAAAGAAAAGTTCAAAAATAGAAAGAAAGTTTCTCCTACCGACAGAGTTTCAAGAAGAGCAGCTGTAGAGAAGCCCTGAATAGCCTTAGAAGTTTTATGAATCTAATATCAAAACATTAGAGATGAACAAACATTACTACTATCTACAAGCTATAGATAGCATATATTGCTTAATCTTTGCACAATTAATTGTGTCCGCAGTCCTCTTAGATGTTACCATTGTTATATTGTGGAAGGAAGAAGCTATAGGGTTAACTGAAGATTCATCCAATACGCACAAAAATATGTAAGAAATTAAAACTCCAAAGTAGGTAGCTTTGAATCAACAAGCTATGCCTTTTCCACACTTGTTCTACAGATGTGAGACTGCAGAAAGGAACAGACACATTCCTGACCTTCAGATTTGCAGAAACTGGAGGTGTAACATATCGTACACAAGCTCAAGCTAGAATTTTGGATCTATGTTCTCACAGCAGATTTAGGTTCAAATGGCATTGATCTCCAGATAAAAATCGATAAACATACAAATGTGTAATCATGAAAACATAGATGGTAACGTCCATATGTTTTTAGGACATACTCGGGGAAAATCCAATAATTTAATATGCACTTTTTCTTCTTCGTTGATACTATAATTAAATTCCCTGAGAACGTGGTCGACAGCTCATAAGGAGACTTGGTAGTATAGGTTTATTTAATATAGCAATGAAAGTGAGAACTACCAATGTTTACAGAATTTATGTGATTACAGAGCAAATCTTAACGATAGCATGTTAACCCATAAACACTCTGTAAAGGGTAAGGAAACAGGATAAAGTGCTGTATATGACGTTTCATTTCTGGGTGGCTGGAATAGCTTATTGAATGAGACCAAAGTGAGAGAAATGGTTTTACTGCTCACAGAGAAGAAGCTTCTAATGAGAGACCAGATACTGAAACAAGGAGGACAGTTCTCTGGAGTTTATTGCTAGTATTTAAAACAATGCTTCTATTAAAAACTTATTTTCACACTTGATCAGCTAAGGGGTTCATTATTTTCATGCTGTGCAATTATGTAGACTTTTAGTAAGTATTCTCTGCCTCTGCACACTAAACTTACGTTCTAATTTTGACACTTGATGCTCAGAATGTGATAATGGTATTTGGAAGGAAGTATTTCATTGAACTGTGTAAAAATTGACAATCTTACTTCACATTCATTTACGTGGAGAAAATATTCAATAACCATCTTTGTTATTTTTACCCAGATCAGGTCAAAAGTTTCAAATGAAAGACAGCAATCTTCATACATTGTAACATACTTAATATGTCCCTATCATTTAAATCCAGTACATCTCAGGGACATGATTTAGCAGAGGGTTGTTAGAGTTAGGGTACTATGGTTAGGCTGCGGTTGGACTTGATCCTTGAGGTCCCTTCCAACCTAAGTAATTCTATGATTCTATGATTCTCTGTTATATAATTCTATAAACTAAAAAGAAAAAAAACTGAGAAATCTATATTTGTGAGACTCCTTAATTTGTGGGCCTTCAAAATCATCCAAACTGAAATTTTTATTACTCAAAAGTTAATTCAAGTCTCTATAACTTAGGTTACATCATATGGTATGATGTGACTATTAACATAATACACGGTGGGACATGAGGATTATTTACTACATACCTACTCTTGCCTAAATGCTTTACAGAATGTATGGGAAATATAAACTATGAATAATTTCACTCAAAGGTGTTTTTCCTCTTTCGTTATAACATTTGATGAGTATTTTCTAAGGACTTCTAACACAAACACAATACTAACATTTCTGTGTATTTTTTTTTTTTTTGCTGTTGGGAAAACCAAGAAATGACATTCAACATGTGCCAGATGTCAACATGTTATTACACTTTTAACTTAGATGTCCACAAGAAAGCAATCTGAGGGGATGGTACTTGTGCAAATTATAAGAATTTTTCACTGGTTAAAAACCAGAATGAGCTTTCCTCAAAAATAACAACAACAAAACCCAAAAACCCCAACACACCCCTCCAAACATCCCACCCCCAAACCTTATTTTTCGTTTCTCTTTTCTAACCTAAGCTAGTTCATGAGGATGTAAATGAAACCTTGAGGTTGACTAAAAGGCAGGAAGAAGTAGTTGCACAAAAGCACATTTGGGAAAAGAACATTTGGAGTAATGAGTACGTAAAGAGTGTGCATTGATGGCTTTAGGAGGATAACTCAGAGCGTTAAAAATCAAATGAAGAATTGCCCTCAGCAAACAGTTCTTCCCCAGAGAGAACTATTTCTTAGGGGAAACATCCACCTTTAGGAAACAAACTATCCTTTCAAGGAAGAAAAAGAAAGATTTCCAATCAGCTATTGCAAATAGCTGCTTATTTAGCACCTCTTCAAAGCTTAGAGAAAAATACACGGTTTTAAAAAGAACATTTAGTCTACAATAACAGGGTACTAGCAGTCAAGAAACACCATTTTAAATTGCAGTACACCCTCTAATTTATGCATGTTGTGTTATGATGCAAACTTTAATAAACAAAATCCCAAGCTGGTTCTTTCCCCCACCCCCATAGGACCCTGCCTCATTCAGTGAGCAGGATGCAATGTGCTCAGATAATGAACCATTAATCTCATCCTCATTATCTTCCTAGCAGCACCTTTTACTTCAGTGGCCACAGCAGCTCTCCAGCACTCCCTGGAGTTTGTAACCCTGCTCTCAGACTTGAGAAGCCAGGAGAGAATTGCATCATGTCCCACCTAGCCGAGTTTTGTCAAGGGAGAATGGAGACCTTGAGATCCTTCCCTGCTGCTACCTGCTGTGAGGGGAGATGTGAGTAAAGATCACAGATCTCTTGAATATTTTTATTTCTCTTCTCCTCAGGAAAAGGACCAAGACTAGACTGCTAAGGTCACGGAGAGAGATTTTTTTATGCCCTGATGAGCTGCTACCTGAGGCAGTGACCTGCAGCAGACAGATGGACACAGCTAGCCCTTCTTCATTTCGGCTGAGGGCACCTGAGGCTCTCCATGAGGAGACTTTCACCCACACTTCATCTACTTTCATTCACACTCAGCAATAAAGGGCAAACCTAGTACACCCAGCTTTGAAACACAGATGATAAATACAGTAGGAAAAAGTATTTTTCTTAACAAGATGTTAGCCTTGTTAAAGTCTTTTCCCACAAGATGTTAAGCTCTAGGTAGGACTTA
>PPHD01027477.1:0-11160 GCA_002909625.1 Bambusicola thoracicus
CTTTCTATTATTTTCCATCCTCCGCTCTTATTAAACCATCCTTACCTCAACTGATGAGTTCTCGCAGTTTTATCTCTTTTCATCCTCTTCCCCATCCCATTACGGGAGAGTGAGGAAACAGCTGTGCAGTGCTTAAATGCCTGCCAGATTAAATCACAACCAACTATACACATACATGGGGCATGAAGATGCACATACACAAATTATAATTCAGGGAATAACAATGACACAATACACTTCTCTAGAAGAGTAAGAAATTGTTAAAGCTAGTAAAGTATTAAAAGATAACTAAAGTTTTATGCTTGTAGATGCATCAAATAATTAAACTGAGTTGGGACTTCACTACTGAAAACAATCAAAGGAGAATTATACTGTATGGTATTTACTCCTCAGCTAATCGTGGTTCAAAAGAACAATGCAATGAGAAGGGGGAATTTGATATTCAAGCAGCACTGAACAACGCTGGTGACACACAGCTCAGCAGAAGCTGGAAAGAAGAACTTGCACAGTGAAAATACAGGAAAGTAATCTACAGTTATGACATCTTTTTGTCTGCGTAGGTAGAATACACATCTAATTAAATCTTTCATGGGCTGTGTCATGCCTGTTTTTGAAAGAAAGTCCCAGTTTCTAGGCCCCTGCACCTCCTGAAAGCATAGATCTTGTTTTTATTCATGCTTTATATCTGTTTCTGTTTCTATACGGCCACTAAAGATATGGATAAGCCAGCGACAGTAGGCTCCCAATACAACTTACAATTCCTAATGTTTCTGCAGAAATTTTCTCTACTGGTGTCTTTTTCCGTAGACATGCATTAAATGCTCTTTACAATGCCCTTGCCATCCCCCTAAAGTTACGAGAGAGGTAGTTTTATGAGATTTTCCTATTTTACAAGTTGAAAACATTTTTTTTCTTTCCTCCATCCACCTACTAAGATACCCAACCAAGCTAAAAAGACTTTTTAGGACTTACAATAGAAAATATAGTTTAGTTGACAGAGGTTTTTTTTCTTATTTTGTTGTCTTTTTAAAAACAAAAACTTTACAGTACTGATTTGCTGGAATGTGGTTAGTGTATCTTTTCACACAATATGTCTGCTTTGTCGGTTACAACAATACAAAAAGACTAAACTTTAGGTACTTCACTTCCAAGACAACTGATTTTTTTTTAATCAGTTCTTTTCACTAAACATATCAACTCAGTCAAGAGGGATGACAAGGAGCAGCTTACTCACTACCACAGCAAGTTAGGAAAAAAGACAAAATACAATATCAAATGAATAAAGTGTGAAATTAAAATATGATTTAATAAACACAACAAAATCAAAATGCAAAAAAATTAAATTAAAAAACACTTGTAAAGAAATGATGTGGCTCTATCCTTGCACAAAGCTATCTTCCTCAGCAGTTATGGCAGATATTCAAAAAGCAGCTGCACGATCCTACATTCCCTTCCTGCTGATCCTATGGTGAGATCGTTAACACCCAGGAAAGGGCGAAGTTAGGTAGCTCAAAACAGTAATTTTTATTAATGTCTCCAAATATTCTGCAGACATTCCTTGTGATTATTCAGGGGAATGCCATCCCTATGAAAACACAAATGAGACACATGTTCTGTCATGATTTAAAGTAGGATTTAGTACTGACTTGACAATAATAACCTCAAGCAGCCCCAAAGCCCTTAAATGCCTGCTGTTTTACTTTCAGCAGTGCACAATCTTAAAAAAAAAAAAAAAAAAAAAAAAAGATAGAAAAGGGAATGATATTTGAGTGGACAGTATGATCTTCTGAAGCTGCCTGAAGTTCAGTCCTTGCTGCAGTGATGAGGTTCAGAGCCATTGCTTGCCCCTCTGGCTCCGTTCACTCTAAAGAAGGAATTGTTTCACTGCTCTCTCTTTGTTATATGATTGCAGCTCCCCTGCTGTTCTCATCTAGCTGTTTACCAGCTTGTGACTTACATGTGCACTAGCCAGAATAGAAGCCACAAAAGGTGCACAGCTCTGTGGTTCTCTTTGCTTTGCACCTTCTCTGCTTGCCAGAAGATGATGCAGCACACTGCATTTCAACAGTTATATTTTGGAAAGAATGATACAATGTGATTAAAGGTGTATTAAAACCAGCCTCTTGGCTCCAAAGTTGTGTGTCTCACTCAATAAATTAGATGTGACAGGTCTTTACTTTAACAGGCCTATCTTGCAAGACAGTGTGCTGTTGCTTCACTGCCCCTGTGAAATTCAGTTTTGCTTTGTTTGTGCAGCAGAAGAGTTGCGCTAGGATTACTGATAGTATGATTAATCATCTTCACTTTATAATAATCCCAGGAGATATATAAATGAATGGTGTGTACTGACATATTATGAACCTCTCAAAAATAGCATCACAATAGAAGGTGATGATTTGCATACTGCATTTTGCATTCGGAACTCAAGTTTATGTGAAAGATGTGGCATCAACTTTTGGTAAAATAACAATTCCTCTATCTCACTTTTGTTTCAGCAGAGACATGAGACATTCCATTTTCCTCATACATTAGTTCTAGGTAGAAACAAAGAACTGAAGTTACACATCATGCAAGTGACTACTAAGTAGAGGATTAAAGAAAACCTCCGTTCTCTATCATTTCTTTTGATTTAAATGTGAAGACGTATTACAATGGTGTTTTGGGTTGAAAGGAAAAACAAACTGCAGAATTATGCCTGAAAAATATTTCACATACTGTGTTTTTGGAGTGCCAAAGCTAGAAAGTTATTTTGTATTATTCCTCTTCAGATAGTTCCTCTTGTATGAGCTGGCTCTGCACTATACACCGCGGCTTATGTTCTACCACAATGTTTTCCTGACAGACATCTGGTCCTAAAAAGATAGCACAAATGGAGATGCATCATTTCTCTTGGATGTTAAGCTCCAGTGCTACATCTTATTTATTTTTATGCTTTATTTTTGGATTTCTGCTATTTTAATTGTCATCTGGCTTGTGTTCTTTCTTTCATGTCTACAACAGAAGTACATCGGTACAACATCTTCAAAAAGATACTTAGAACTACCAACTTTAATTGTCTTATTGGTAAGCAAAGTATATTTTTTCTTTTAGCAACAGTCACAAGGATATCTGAGAACATGGAAAGATGCTTCAGTATGTGACACGGTGTGGTCTTCCAAACACCATCCAAGATGTCTAAAACAGCAAAGCTTAGATTGGTAAAGCATCAGCCAGAAACAAGCTAAAAAGCCTGTTTTGTATGCTGCCTTCCACTGATTCAGAAATGAACAAACCAATTTGAAAAAAAAAAAAAACTAGAAATGCCATATTAGCAGGAAGCCAAACATCTCAGATGGAATAATTTATTAATATCTTCATGCTCTGACTTTTAACAGAGTTATTCAGGTTAGCCATGACTGTGCTCCACTAGCAGAACACATTCATACCCAACGCCGCACTAAGATTTGGCAGAGAAAACTGCCAAGATCAAGTGAACTGTCAACAACACACATACTGTCTAGGTCTATCTTGAGTACTGAAGAAAGGTCTCCCGAAAGTACTGTTTACTTTTATCAGCATGCATCTTAAACTTTGTAAGATGGTACCAGGAGTCTAAAGAAGATACAATATACATGATATTTGCATTCTCTGTATCCTGGAATAATAAAAGCAGTCACCACAATGGTCTGCTTGCGAACAGCCATACTGCAAGGCTATGGCTGCCCTTTTCAGATTCAGTAGATCATGATCTATGACACCCTGCTTATCTCCATCTAGTAAGGGCCAAAAGGGGAGAAGGCAGCCTTGCTGACCTCCAAATCCTCATAATGCTTTGCAGCTTTACACCATGACTGAATCTCACACTTCAGGGCTTCAGCCAGATGTTGGAAAGATCAACAACAAATACTGCTCTGCAGTTTGCTGCATTCAGGCAGATCTTCCCATAGAGCCTGAGAGATTGGTCACAGGTTCAAAGCAGATGGAAAATAAAGCAAAACTGGAATCCACCTCTGGATACCTGAACTGGTATGTACCAGTTCACATGCTGAAGCTATAACCAACAACCAGAGCATCCACAAATGAAAAGGCTTCCCCTGTGCTAAATGAACAAGGGCCTTTGATTTGTTTTATTAGTCCCATTCTGTCCCCCTCCCCCATATCCTGAGTACAGAACAGGGGCTTTCCCTGGGGACACTGGGGCATATTTCATATAACCCAGTCTATACAGAGAACTCAAACGTTACTGAAAGCTTGCCTGCCTTGCTTGCAGCTTATGGGATGCAGTCTCCCAAGGAACAAAATACTTTCATTACAGTCTCTGAGCAAAATATGCTGCCTGTGATAGACAGAAGGTCAGCACACGTTATCTAGAGGCCCTTCCCTGCCCTTACTATGAACTGTCTGGCTTTTACAGGGACAATTCCAAAGATTATTTTTGGTTACCATTGTAGAAATGAAGTACTTTTCTGCTACAGTCTGCTGACATTTCTTTTACTAGCATCATGTATGTATACCTACAGATCTTTATTCATATACATGTGGGTGTACATTTGTATGCTCACACACTAACATAAATATAACAAAACAGCATACACAACAGTAACTTGTTTGTTTTTTAAAATTTTTAAATGATTGATTATCTTGTTCCTGGACCAGCTTAACCCAAAGGGAAAACATGAACTAAATTGCCTGTGGGTTTGCTCTCAAACAGCTCTCTGTGCCGGACAGGAGGCCAAGACTATGAATCATCCACTGGTCATCCACTCAAACAGAAGCAATAATAGGCAGTCTGAGAACAGTATCCAGCAGCACTGCTAGAGTTCAGGAACTGTGTTTCTATTGCATGCCTCTGTTTAAAAAGGCTTTAAAAAAGTGGTATTAAGTGCAGTTGCTTTAGGCCAAGTTTTGGGTTGAAAGGAACTAAATCAGAAGGAAACATGCTGAACAAATTAACTCCCTTCCACTATTGCACTTTAAAGCACTCTAATTAATGTGAATGTAGGTTAGTGAAAAGTCAATTAGTTAGAATTGCTTATTCTGAGTTTGCAACTTTGGAAGGGTTGATTACATAAACATAAGCAAGAAAATATATACACATGTGAAATGGCTCTTAATAGTTTATGAATATTGTGTTTAAGTTGTTCATTTAAAGCATTATTACATAATTTTTTGCTTTTAGACTTTGAATCAAACTTGCTAAGTGGTTTGTCTACACTGCTTCCTTGCTTAGGACCAGATATAGAGGTTTATATTAAGTTTGTCTGCAGCCTACTCTACAAAATAAAAAGTAGTCAAAATTGCAAAAAACAGATCATCTTACATCAAAGAAAAGGAATGAGTAATTTGCACTAAAAAAGCACAAAAAAGGGAGAACAGGTCACAGAATACAGTCCCAGCTCACTGGCTGTGAAATCATAAGCTGCTGTTTTTGGGTTGTTTTTTTGTTGTTGTTGTTGTACTCTAATTATCCAAAAAAAACTATTATTAGAAGCATGTTTAAAAAATTAAGTAGTCACACTATATTCCTCTCAAAATGCTTAGTTTTTATATCACCTCTTCATTATTTTCAGATATCTTTCTTGTATATATAACATCAAACAGATAAAGTTTCAGACTTTCAGCTACAAGACAAAAATTGAAGCTAACAGCACTTTATATATATTTATATTTCCAGGATCAGATCCTTCTCAATAATATCACTTTCCGTTAAGAATAAGATGCATTAAGAAATTGTAAAGGAAATAACAGAATTAAGGAAAACACTGATACAGGTACACATTCACCCTGACAGTTACAACATTAAGTCACCGTATCACTGCATACAACACTGTCTACTCTTCATTACATCTTGAGAAATATATTTAAAGCCCCTCTGCTAAATATTACTTTGTCAAAAAATCCTTTTAGCCCTTGTTTGCAACCTACACTTCATTTAGACATCTTGAAATCACAAAAGCCATCCATGAAGAGAGATTTAAAAATCATTACCTTAGAATACTTGTTTAATAGAAAGTGATGGCTTAAATGCTACAATATGTTCCTTGAATATCTTCACATTAAATGGTAATTGAACAAAAAGCTGCCTGGCCCTCTTCAAGGGCAAGTCCCACAAAGCTCCTCATTATCGTAATTTCCAATTTGGAAGCCAAACTAAATAACAAGAAGTAATTTGCCAATTAGAACTTCCTGCTCTTTTTCTCTTTATTCCTTAAACACCATTCAGGGGCTGAACTAGTCAAACACTTTTAGCTTCAAAACCGTAACTGAAAGAATTTAATTTGTGTCTCTCCATGGTGAACCTGTCAAGAGGCAGCAGTGATGCATACCATGTCCCGACACAACAGTTGCTCTTAAAGACGGAGTTCCCCATGTAATACCTAGGTTTTTGGTTTTTTTTTTTCCTCCACTCATTTCTTTTATTTTGCTTCTATTAGGATACACACATTTTTTTCCAAACTTTAAGACTTCTGATCAGGAATTTCTTACATATGGAAACGTCCCTGGGACAAAATTTGTCTTCAGTGTTTGAGAAAGCAGAAGGTATGCAACGATAAAAACAACACAAAAGAGTGCTCAGCAGAAACAAGGTTCCATTCAGCTAGCAAAAGCCACTGAGCCCAGATCATTCCAGACAGATTTACAGCTTCAAAAACTGCTGTTCTGGCAGCTGTGTATGGACTGCTATATGCCTTCTTGAGAATTCAAATCCTGACCAAAAATAATGAAATCAGTTTGTTTTTCAGAAGCTCATTGGAAATGCGCACTTGGAAGACCAAGCACAGGTGTACAAGATGGATGGCACAGTACAGCAGTGATGCTCAGATGCTGGACTACAACTTAAGAGTATACTATTGCCCTGTCACCTTGGCTTTTTCATTGCTGCCGTTGTAAGCCTGTGTTCATTTCAAAGGAGGCAGAAGAAACAAGAATGGAAGTGGGATGTTTCTTTTGCCCCCTTTGTAAAAAGCTTAAGCTAGAATGTCAATCACATTGGGCTAGCTCAGTTGGCACAGCAGCCTTGTCATGACATCAGGTGAGTAGATGAACTAACTTGTTAAGACAACGCACCACACTAATTAATTGCAGTCCTTTTCGTAGGTGAGCAAGCTTCTTCAGAGTATACTGCCATACTTTTTGCACTATACTGCCGTGGGCCAGAAGAAAACACCCAGGGATGGAAACATCAGATACTGTTAATTTTGAGGTCACTAAATATCTCAAGCTATAGATGCTTCACAACTGAAAGTTGGGGAACTTCCATTTTAGACTACATGTATCACCACTTCAATTTCAAGTCACTAGGAGAAAAATCAAGAACTGGGCAAAATTCATAGCTATGATATAGAAGCAATGTATAACATGATGTTAAGTACCCAATTTACACAGGGCAGTGGATAGCAAATACAGAACTGAACATCAGTTCATAGCAGTAGAACGCAATTAACCACTACGTATATTGAACCTACGATTTTTCAGATGCACTGAGAGTACAGTCCAGAATAAAGTGAGCCTAAATTCATGGACTGTTTGTAGAATAACTACTGATAATAAAAGAAAGGCATTTTGTTAGATAGTTGAAAATACTGCATTGCTATCAAACGCTGATATTTTCAAGGAGATTTTTTATGAAGATCAATAAGCTTTAAAAAAATAACCAGCAATCTAGAGCGATGTCTCTGCACACTTTTTATATGCCTGTGGTAACAATTTTCATACATGAAAAAATATGTCTCTACATATATGCCCTGTTAATAAAAATCAGTGGGATTGCTCACTTAAGGAAGTTATATGGTCTTTTCCTTTTTGTTTATTTAGAGAAGGCCTTCCATTCCACTTTGAGATTAGCAGCTTGATCTAACGAGTACCTGATATTTCCTGCAATACTCTTTTGCAGAAGAATGATAGGGAGGATATAATAGCCTACAGATTAAATGGTTCACTGAGAAATCAGGGCTTAGAGAACATCACTTTGCTACATGTCCCAGAAAAGAAGGTATGCTATTTTAAATACACCAAATCGGACTTCAGACTCTTATTAGAAGACACAAATTTATGAGCTCTTAATGCTCATATTGCATTCATATCAATTGCAATTTTGCAATTGTCATGTCCATTACAAATGACTGTTTGTCCCTATTATCTGTTATTCTACTGGTTGATTAACCAGTAGATAAATCTTCCCATTTTTAGGGAAAAACACAAGGATATGCTTCCCTTATAAACCCTGTGTAAATATCATGAGACAAACTGTTTAAAACAAGACTTTTTTTCTTCTTTTTAAACTTTGTGATGCAGATTGTGCAGCTATTTTGTGGTAAAAATGTAAGGCAACAGGAGAGTTGCAAACTAGAGTAATCAACCTAACAATCAATTTATACCATACAGCCTGAGTAGCTGAACTAAGCTTAATATAGGTAACAACAGATTTCTTTTTGAAATGACATACAGAAAATACAACAGAACACACATGGATAGTATGCTTGCAGGTTCAAACATTCTACAAGGAGTAACAACAAAACTGCAAACATAAAGGATCCACACAACCCAGAATATGCAGCAACGATTGTAGCTAATACTGACTTATCTAAGCTAGGTTTCACCCAAACAGCAAGGGGGTATATTCTTTCCATGATGTAGAACAACAAACTGCTGATCCGAGCAGCTCTCCTTGTCCACAAAAATTACGAAAGACAAGGGGAAGAAGTGAGAGAATAAGCACCTCTATATATTAATACATGACATCATAAAGCTAAGCTATTTTCTTTAAGCCCACCTTAATAGCCCTTAACCTTCTCCATTTCAACACTGAATCCTTTTTCGGCATGGAGACTTGCTGATTCCTAAGCATATACAGCTTGTCTGACTGAACAGGTTTACTGTTTTAACATTCAGCTTAAATTCCAGAACTTTCCCGGCACAGTCCAGTCAAAACATTCTTTCCCTTGCTAACCTTTGCAACGTATAATAGGCACGTAAATATCAAACTATTTCCTAGTGACTATAGCTGCACATAAGGCTTCACTATTATAACTATGAAATAACAAGAGAGAGTCACTAAATACATTTGTAATAAAACATTATATCTCTATTCAGTGATATCCTATATATATATCAGAATGTAAGTTGCTATCTCCTTTAAATACAAACTCTATTGGGAAAGATGAAACACAGCATCTAGTAATCTCAAAATAGAACATAATATGAAAAGGTGAGAAAAACAAAGGTCCTTTCATAGGCCATCCACATAATATAGCTAAATGCTTCAAGATCAGTCTTGCTGTGATTACTCTGAGAATTGGCTTACTCCAGAGTAATTCCCAAAATAGGAACTTATTAGGCTTCTTGAATTTCAGAAGTCCTTGGCAGTTCTCCTCAACACAGTTTATCAAATAATACCTCCTAAGGGTTCTTCTAAGATACCTTTAAAAAAAAAAAAAAAATCACATTTTCATAGTACTCTAGGAATTATGGCCCAGTCTTTATACATGGGTTAATAACCATGAGCAGTAAAAAACCGTGAAACGATACTTCATTTGGGCAAAAGATAAACTTATATACTTAAAGTAACATCTTTGTAACTGTAATGTGATGGAAAGCACAACAATGACAGCAGAGCAGCAAGATCCCATGCTGCAGTGAGGGAGAATTTGCTCATGGACAGAAATAAAGAAGCTGCTTACCTTCAAGAAAGCCTCAGATAGGCAGGGATCTCCAGTGAGATACCCTTGTCTCCCTTGCCAACCCTTAAATGAGGTCTGGGAAGAGGTGGATCCTGGCTCCACCTGACTCCACTCAAGTCCGTTGCATGCACCTGAACTCCCCTGGGTTGGCCCTGCCTTCCCACCAGGTGGTCAATCACTGCTTCAGGCTGTGACTTAGCATTTCCACTACAGAAAACTTCTAATGTAATTTAAAAGCATGCATCAGAAATAAGGGAAGTTGAAGGGAAGAAAAAGAATGAGCAGGGGAAATGGAATAAAATTCTAAAGCAAGAAATACTTATGTAAATATACACTAAAGCTTCAAGGAGTTACTTTTGTTCTATCTTGAAAATATGAAAAAAAATATAAATGCTTGCAGTAATATTCTCTATAAACAATATACCATTATGCAGGATATGTTACAAGCATAGATGTCAAAGTACGTAAATGACGGTGATATCCCAGTTCCATGTGATACAGGTATTACCAGTTTGATTTTCAGGGCAGGTAAAATTAGGACAGTGTTGATATTTGTTTGCTTCCTAAAAGAATGGAATTGACTATGATGTGATGTTCCAAAATTGGATGCTTTAGAGTGGCATACAGGAGACAGCAACAGACAAAGCCCTTAAACCTGATTACTGGAGTAGGAAATATCAAATAAAGAAATCAGTCACAATTGCTTTCTGAGCCACTCACTGTTCATCTTTTAACAGGCATATTAGTCTTCTGAATGACTTCACAGTCACATAATCCAGCATCATTCAAAACACTGTAATTTTCCTATCAGACAGCTGTGGATTAATGAGATAGCACCTAAAGACCCAAAGCTGTCAGTAGGAACTTAGTTGTTAGCTAAGTCAGTTTTCAGATGGAATTCAGCCAGGCAGTGAAATTTTATGTACCTGCAGAATCCTGGGAAATATTTGTTTTACTTTAAGGAGAGGGAAAAAAAAAAAAAAAAAAAGCAAGCCCATTTTAGCTTCCAGTCCTACAACACATTTCATATGGTTAGCCACAACAGGCCAAAGATTTGCAGATAGCTGAGGTCCAAGTCAGGACTCCTCTTTACCTCTCACTACCTCAACATAGAAGTGCAATGAGACATTCTCAAAGTACAGCTTTCCTGACTTGTGCCTGCAGTTCATTTGGCAGGATGTCTTTGGGTTGCCTGTGCACACTGGCCTTTGTTTCTGGGGACAGTACATACCAAGAAAACTGTCATGGTTTTATGATTTTTGGTTATCAGTATTCCACATCACAACATCATGCAGTGTACTGGGAGCTAATGCTTCAGTTCTGGGTACCTGAAGAGAAGAAGAACTACGTTCCCCAAGAGCTTCTTCGAGTGCCCAGGAGCCTTTTCGGGTATTGTTATCATTCCTGCTCAGGGGAGCAGATATAAGGACGCGGGTCATCTGACTCATCCCTTTTTCGCCCCTGCTCGTCTTGTGATTGCTGCCAGACTGCTGCTGCTGCT
>PPHD01027478.1:0-11160 GCA_002909625.1 Bambusicola thoracicus
TGTGCATATCTACCTCTTTAAAAGTTTGAAGGGAGAAAAATGTCAGAAATTAAAGCATAAAATACAGCTGCATTGTGTTGGGAAGTACCATCACCCAATGTGTGGGTATTTGGAAAACAAGGACTTCTCACCTGTGGATTTTCTCCATCAGATTAATAAATGTTGCACCTTTCTCCAGGAAGAGTTATTTCAACTGTCAGCACAGACCCAGTTTGTCAGATGGGCTGAAGGTACTGTTGCAGGAACACAGAGTGTCTTCATGAAGCGGTTTGGTGATGTATTTTGTCCATAGAAGTTCTGCAACATGGATAAAATTTCAGATTTATGTGTAAAGAAGTGACAATTTCTCCCTAGGTTTATTTTCACTGGGGAATCCCCTCTTCTGTAAATTTTCCCTTTATTATTTAATAATTTCCAAACTCTTTCTATCTGGTTTTTAATCATTTTAGCCAAAATTCCTGGTGAAGCTTATCTGTGTAAAACCCACGGATGGTTCATGGTTGCATGGGGAATTCATAAAATTCCCAGTGTTCTTCAGATGTCGCATCATTTTCAGGAGAAGAACCCTGGCAGCTCTAATGGGGAAATGATTAAAGAGCTCCACAGCAAGCATATCAAATAATTGCTGATTTCACAATACTGAGGAGAAAAAAAAAAAAAGAATCCCACAATATTTAGCAGAAAGGCAATAGGATTTATTACTACCAGAACCACTGAGTCAGCACAGTAAGCCTGCACATATCTCTTGATCAGATAACCTCACATTCCTATAAGTAAATGTGCATTCTGAGCTCTCTGTTTCTTCTCTTAATGTTGCTTCTAACTGCAGGTTCACTCCTTCTATGAGACTGAGTATTGGTTTATATTACTAATTTGCTCACCAGTTTTCTAGCCTGTTCAAATCATCTGCTGCCGCCTTGCACCCCACTAATAAGCCATGGAAGCTGTTCAATCCTTAGTACCAGAGACCACACAGGAAACCTCTCTGCAAGATTTACAGGAAGATTTGCAGGGAACTGACAGAGGATCTTCAGCACAACAAATGATGTTTTCTCAATATTTACCCGTGTGTATTCAAAATGCCTGAGGACAGTCAGGATGTGTGATGGATTTTGCTATAGGGGCTAAGCTCTGGTCCTCACTTGTGTGCATAAGCAGTAGCAGTGGGAAAACTGCAGATGTTTGTTGTTGTTTGGTGGACTTATCTGTGGCTTTTTTTCTTTTTTGTTTAAAAAAAGAGAAAACAATCAGAAAGGGCTGCAAGTATCTCACAGCCAGCCACTGCTCAGCCAGTGCTCAAGAGCTAGTAAGGGATGGTGGTAGAAGGATTTTCTTTTGTTCCCTCCTCACCAGTGGCAAATTCCATTATACCAAAAGTCAGGAATTCCTAAAGAGACAGAGAGCGAAGGAAATTGTTTGGAAAAGGCTGTCAGTGAAGGAATGCATGTTGCGTGCATCTTGAGGAAGCAAACCAACTCAGTGCCAGTAAGTGCACAGGGTTTTCATTCACTGCAGTGGAAAGCTTTGTCTCTGCCGTGCCCTTCCCTCCAGCCATCACTTAGCCTCTTCACCATGGGCTAACAGCATAGCCTCATTTGGGAAGTCAGTCCATGACTTGTACAGGGAAAAACTACTGCAGTTCAGCAGCAGAGAACTATCCACTGAGGACATCTCAGGCAACACACCCAAATGCTTGAAACCCAATTCTGTTGTTTGTCTGAACACATCATTGAGAAATAAAAATAAAAAGCCATTTTGCTCTTTACTTCTTCAAGCATCTCTGTATTTGCACCACAGATCTCTGCAGTAGGTTTCTGAAAGCCCAATGGTTAATGAAATTAAATGTTAGGAGTGATTTTGACCTGATGATGAATGCCTTAGAGTCTGCTTATTGACTTCTTTGGAGGAGGTCATAAAGTTGTTAGGCCATGCATGAAGTTAAATTCTCCCATTTTCTGCTCTTTGCACTTTAAAGGGGTTTTATTATATTCTTTCATTTTTTTCCCCCATTTCTGTTTTGTAATAATGCTTTCTCTGTTTCACTAATATGTTCTGGCATGTCAAATTTATTACATTCCTTACCATTTTTCCCAACTCTTTCATTTTATTTTTAAAAATGGGTGGAGTGGGAGGACTTTCAGAGCTGGCAGATGTTCTGATGAGAAAACTGCTAACAGCAAATGTGTTAGCGGGGTCTACCAACTTCCAGGATGCAAGGGTTTCAGTGGGTGGTGGTAGGCTTGCTTCTAATGCGGGCCATTCCATCGAGAAGCACTTCCTCCTGCTGCTGGATGACACTGTTGGGAGAATCCAAGGTAAGAGAGTGGTGTTTGCAGAATAGGTCTGAGCCCCCACCATATCAATCCAGAGCAGATGACAGCCACTTTGGTGAGATGGGAAAGTGGTTCCAGTGGAGCGGTGCAGCTTGATTAGATCTAAAATAGTTGACATCAGGTGCTGGATTTCTGGATATTCTCCTCCAGACTCAACTCTTGGTGAAAGTTCCAGTGCCAAATGATGCTGTCCCAAAACCAGAGTCATTCTGAGTAACACATTATTTTCCCAGTTTCCCATCCTGAGGTTATTTCTAACCCTTTTCTGCAATGTAGGCAGCCTAGCTAAGCTATTAAATAAGGAGGAAGCTGCAAAGCACTAAAAATATTTAAATTGCTGCCTTTTCACATTCTGTCACTGCTGTCTAATGGGCCTTCAGAAGTGGGTTCATTGTTTCCACAGCACATTGTGCTGTGAGGCCTTGCAGATAGATTTCTTCTGCCCCCAAAAGTCCTATCTGTGCCCTGCTGGGGATCAAAATGAATGCTGATTTCAGACTAATAAGCAGGCTGCATTTTTCTGACAGCCTATTCACTGCAGTAATACCGTCACCTATTTCTTGGGATGGGTTTGTTTCCCAAGTTGTCAATTAGCTGAAGAGAAAGTGCACTCTCCCACCATCTTTATTTCTGTGGCCTGATCCTTTTGGGTATGTCATTTGTCAACATGTCAGCAATGTGAGCTTGCTGGGGGTTTTTATGAGCCTGAAAATATTCTTAAAAGATGTTCTTTCATTATTGAGTGTAAGTTTAAACCAAATGCTTTTGAAATAACGCTGTTAGGCTTTGGAAACTTCTGAAGCTGACAACAAAAAAGACAACTTGGAAGTTGAAATTCTTTTGTTTCAGCAATAATGCTTCTTTTTTTTTTTTTTTTTTTTTTTTTTCTGTTGTCAAAATGTGTGACTTGAAATTAAAAAAAGAAAAAAAAAATCTTGGTCTCCCTGTTTTTCAGCAAGAAGAAAACTCCTTTCCCACTGACAGATAATGGGGTGCAATGCAGTGCTCCTGTCCCAGGAAATGTGATTTTGGGAGGTCCTCATTTGGCTGACCATCCACCTCTTATATATTTTCCCATCTCTCTGGCTCTTTTGGTAGCATGGCAGTAAAAACTTCAATTGTACCCGAAAGTTAAACCAAGTAACAGCTCGGTCATCTTGCAGTAAAAGCTCACTTTATTCCATGGATCCTGTTTAAATTAAATATTTATAAGGTACCTATAAAGTAAATAAGAAAAAAAGCAAGGTACTTGCAGTAAAGGGACTGAGGGACTAAAGTTTCTCAGCAGCATTTTCTTACTGCTTACAGCCTTTCTTTGCTGTTTAACTGCAGCGTGTTTGAGAACTACTGCAGATTTGCTACGGAAGAGCAGTATTTTCCTCTACAACAGATATTGAGCGCTATCTCCAGTGAGCATCTCAGTGTGAGGATGATGCTCTCATGCACATCTTATGATAAGTGCATAGCTGCTACTTTCTATTTTATGCGACAGTGAAACAAATGGAAGGATTTTTTTTATATACAAGAAATGAAAATGGCTTAAAATCATAAAATATCTGGCTGCGGGAATTTCTCATTTTGTCATTGTTATTGAAGGTATTTACAATAATATTGAGACTGCACAATTTTAAGCCTTGCATTACAGAGGAACAGAGGTATTAAACTCCTCGATAATTAAAAATAAACTCCAAAGGACAAAAGAAGCACATGGAATGTACCCAAACATCTACACAACCAAGCAGGGCGCTGGAAAGTGGGATGGGACTATGTGGCATGTAGATAACTGTTTCATTCTAAGCATAAATGCCCATAAAAACAAATATCCTCCATCTCCAAACGTTAACTTCTTATGGAGTCACTGTTATATGAAAATAGTGTTGTTCGTAATACTACAATAAGTTAATTTTATTATCTGCATTATTCATATGTAGAGAAAGACAGAGAGAAAAATGGCATCTTTTATCTGGCAACTAAATATTCCCCAATGGACACCATCAGTTTTCTGAAATATGCAAATGGGTGTCTCCGTGAGTAAATATTTAACATCATAGACAATTTTTGTAAAGGTATACGCTACACATGAATATGCAATCCACATTTCTAGCAGTTAGAAATACTTCCTCTCTGGGACCTTGCTGCCACATGATTTTAAAAAATAAAATAATCAAAAACAAACCTGAGGACATTATGATTCATCATCCAGTATGTAAAGGAACTTTCACACAATCTATGTTGGAAATGCATAACTTCAAATTTTGACATTTTCGGTGTGCAGTTATTAAAAGAAAAGTTCATTTTGATTTTCTTTCCTTTGTTTAAGGAAAAAATCACTTCCTTTTTCACCCATATATTTACGTGTATTCTCATAAATATGCATTATGTTTTGCTGGAAAGGATATTCACTATCTAACATATACTAGTAATAAACAAATAAAAGTCTCAAAGGAATTATCTAGCAGTAGGTGGATAATTCTAACTTTTGTTCTTCCCTTGCAAGGAAATACTGAATAGAAGGAAAGCACGAATTAGCTCTGCAGGACTGTAATGCAAGGCTCGATAAGAAATGCATTAAAATGCATTATGAGAGGTAAAAACCTGACCCAAAATTCTTCCCATAAGATATTAATGAGAAGTTCTATTTATATATAATATCTGCTTAGAATGAGCCTGGCTAAATCATATTTATAAGCATATCTTCAGGTGCAAAAATCACTGACTCAGATTTTAACTACAAATTGGCATTCCTTGCACTCCTATGCACTTTTAACTTCAGGCATATAGGCAGTGTTCCTTACCACTGTGTCACCCAGGCCTGCCACACCTCAGAAATGTTAATACACTTGATTCATATTTAAGGCATGCTATAAATTTCTGCTCTGAGCACAAGGACCTGAGGTGTTGCCCCAGTGAAATAGAGCACGTGAACTAAAAGCCTCTGAGCTCTTCTCTTGTGCAAAAGACAACCAGCACAAGGATGCTCAAAAAAGGGATTTAAATGAACTTTGGTGTGCCAGACTCCAAGTCCTCTCTTCACTTCCTCAGCAGTATTATTCAGCACGCATTTTCAGTTTCAATATGATGACCCTTCATTAATGACCATTTTGTTAACATCCTTTAGTTTCAGAAATAATTTAATTTCTGATTATTGTATTAAAAACATCTCTTTCTGCTTTGTTTGCTAGGTGCTGCCATGCAGAAGATGCTAAGATGACAAAAGCATGTAGCAAGCTCTCTCAGGAGCCCAGCTAGTGAAGGAAACATCACAACTTCCATTGGTGGCCAACAACCCCAGCCTATGCCAGCTCTCACCATCAGTGTTATTACTTATTTGTGAACTTACCAGTCAACAGAGGGAAAATTAGGTTAACCTATGGCAGAATGGCTCCTCAAGTCACCTGAGCATTGGGTTGTTCCATGAGCAAAGTGTTTTCTTCATGTTTCTATTTCAGAGTTTGGAAACTTTGAAGTCTCCTTGTGTTAATGCTGCAAGAATGAAGAAAAGCACATCGGAATTGTTTCAGAGGCTGACACCCAGTCACACAAATGGGGGAAAGGGGAGATACACACAGGAGTGGTGGTATCTCCAGCTGCATTCAATGTACCTTTTGAATTGAAACATTCAGCCTTGTCTGTAGGGTGTTCAATGACAGAACGCACCGAGACTTCAGTTAGTAGTGCTGTTTCACATCCTTTCCTCCTTCTGGGTCTGCTGTCCTTATGTGCAGTTCTGTTACCCAAGCCTATATCGATGTAAGACATCACTAAATGCAAGCACTTAGACCTGAGATAATTAGCTGGTTAGAATATGTGAAGGTATGCAAAAAACCCTTCAGACCATGCTGAAATTGTACTTCAAAATGTTTGGTTGGTTTTTTTTGCCTTATGTTAGTATAGTATTTTGCTTGCGTTATTTGCATAACCACACGTTCTTTTGAGTAATGCTGTTAAATGGGGTATTTAAGGGAGGACTTGATGATATGTTGGCAGGAATATTTTCTGTTAGGTACAGAATATTTACAGTTCATTAACAGACCCTCTCTATGAATAATAGGTAGGTAGGTACCAATCCCAAATTACCTAAGTGACACAGCTGGTTGCATGTCACAGTACTCTGGCTGCTCTGTCTGAGCAATTTAAGAGCTGTTTTTCCATACAGACCCTTTTTGCATTAGCAGTCATCCAGACACTTGTCACAGGGAGAAGCACGCTTCAGATTTGTATATAAAGGCTGCTGAAACCCAGAACAACCTGGTTGTCACTTTTTTCCCCTCTTACATCACCAGAGATTGTTTGCAGGATCAGAGGGAGGCAGAAAAGACAGACATAAGCAGGTGTAATTCTGAAAAAAGTGCCAGTCACAATAAGCAGTTTGTCATCGTTTTCTGTTTAGCTTTTATTGCTGATTTAGTCATCTTGAGTTTTCCAAGTCCCTGCAGAAAAGTGGAACATCTTTAATGGTGTCTGTCACCCAGAGGGAGTAACCTAGAAGCACAGAAGGAAGTGGGATGCTTCATCCCTGTGATCCCACTGGAAAGAATGATCCCTCTGGCCCCTCTCCTTGCATTCTGTTCATGCAGAATGGATTTTCTGAGTGAAGATGGACTGTAAATCCAGTAACAGACTTTGCTCTTTGCTGACAGGCAGTGCCAATTGGACCTCTGATTTAGTCAGTGGGGTCAAGTGAAAGCACTAGGCAAGTTGGTCACAGCCCATGGATTACATTGGCCGAAGTCCATCCCTGAAGCGGTCAGGCAGTTAGAGTTGGTGGTAGTTGTAGATCCCTTCCAACCAAAATATTCTAGTCTATTCTACTCCATTCCATTCATTAGTATTATACCCAAGATTTCTTCAGTGGTTATATTCAAAAACTAAAGAATAAACAAGGTGAATAAAACTATCCTTATGGGGAAAAAAAAAGAAATTATTTCACATAAGATATAAGGTGTAGTTATGCAAGAGTTACAGAAGAAATAGGACAAGGATACAAGAATGGGGTAGCTATCCAAGAGTTCAAAGGTAGGCAGCTGATCAAAGGTTAAATACAAAAAGAAATTATTGTATTCAAGTTGAAGATAGGACACGTTAACCTAAATAGATGTTTGGCTTCAATTAAAACTCGGAAAAAGCTTTTGTGCTGTGGGTAAGTTCTGAAAGTCAGGCAAACTTTTTTATGGCTTGAAATGTTATATGGAAAGAGAGTGAGAGATTAGGCTATCAGTGAAGGATGGGATATCTCAATTTTCATTTGAAAATGCTTCGCGTTATAAAAGGTAGAGGGCAGAACTGATTAGATCCATTTAAAATTGCAGTGTGCAGAGGTAGCATGAAAATATTTCCTTTTCTTAAGTTAGAGGTGGAATAGCTAGAACTCTTAAAAGCATTTTCCCAAGACTGATAGCAGCATAGAGTGAACAGAAGGCAAAGGCTTGCAGTGAAAATGAGAAAAGGAGGAGCTGAGGGAGAGATTAGCTCAATTGTGAGAGGAATTTCATTAAAGGAATCAGATGAAAACTTGTAGAGGAAACAAGAGCTGCCTGGTATGAAAAATAACAAAACATGCTTCCTAAGCATCACTGCTTGCTTTAACAGAAAATGAATTGGAGAATATTGAATAGCAACAAATTAATCGGAGAGTTCGTATATGCAGTGCAGGATGTTCTGTTTCCTTTTCATTCATTATTGAATATTGGGAAAATACAGAATTTTGAAATGTCAGAAAAACCTGTGATTGACCCTACTGGAATGAAGTGAATAATTCTGGTCAGACCTTTGGACATCATCTTGATACAAGAGCAATCCACAAATATAAGGAATTGGAAGTATATTGCATCATCTGGCGTACTCCCATCTTGCATGTCCAGTCCATGACTTTAGAAGCTTTAGAGCATCCAAGCAAGCTGTTTTTCACCACCTCAGTATACATCAAATATAAGGAGGTGGAAAGCGATAACTCTACCTTCCAAATGAGAGGCAGAGATCAGCAATTTGCCAGAGCAGTGCAGAGGTTTGAATGGTGGAATGGCAGTCACGTTCACAAGCAGACCATGCACCTGCCATATTGCTGGATGTCACTTTCCAGCTGCTACTTCCCAAAGCCAAAGAAAAATCCAATGAACTGGGTGTGCATGTGGCAGCTTCACTGGAACAGGCCCAGCCAAGTGTGCATTATTTGTCACTAATTTTTAGCAGCACAAGAGCTCCTACTGAAATACGATAGTTTCATGGAGGTAGATCTGATACGAGAGGTAGTGAAAATGAGAGCAAGAGAATTGCTTGTGGGAAGGTGCTGGAGCTCACAGCCTCCCATCTGCTTCAGTGGGATTTTCTGGGGCAAACTGACCTGAGCAGGAGCACGATGCCTCAGGGTGCCTCCAGGGTGCAGCTTGCTCCTCCCTTACAGTGCAAACAGGTGGGACTGTGCTCAGGGAGCAGATCCTGCACTCAGTACGTCACTGCTGATATCCTTCAGCTGCACCACAAAACAGGAGAAAGGATGATAATTTGGCAGCATCTTCCAGAAGCATTTATAAAAGCCACTATTTAGGCATCACATGCTGTAACAGAACAGTAGCTGAAATCTGTAGCATGCATCCTCTCCCGAAACAGCAATAATGTCAGGTGTGACACCACACAAATTGACCTTGCAGCCTGGAGGCTGAGGTTCTGACCCCCCGAGTA
This sequence comes from Bambusicola thoracicus, assembly GCA_002909625.1. Classification (NCBI taxonomy): domain Eukaryota; kingdom Metazoa; phylum Chordata; class Aves; order Galliformes; family Phasianidae; genus Bambusicola; species Bambusicola thoracicus. Next base: position 9,012 of record PPHD01027478.1, read on the forward strand.
TCCTGGTAAGACAGCTATTTTGCTGCTGTATCCACAGGTTTTCAGTCAGAATGCATTTAAGGTAATTTACCCTGTGGTTATTGCTGGGCACTCCTCTGAAAATGGCCTCCAGCCACTTGTCTGGCAAGGATGTAATTTACAGACCCGTCACCTCAGTAGCACTCATCACGTTATGATTTCTAGGAAGAAAATTCCAAGCTATTTCCAAGCTTGCACTTCATGTGTTTTATTGCTGAAGAATCCTTGGATTCTTCCACTTTCAAAACATTGGAAAGATAATTAACTCTGAATACTGCTCACTACCACAGCCATGTAACCATATTTAAAATACAAAGATAAACTACTAACGTGAACCTCACAGATGACTGCACAGAGGTGCAGTACACTTTCTGTTTCTGAGGTGGGCAGGAGAAAGATTGAAATGAATACAAACTTCTGCCATTTCTCTGCTTTCAGAGACCACAAGCAGTGATTTCTCAGTGGGACAGAAGGGAAGCCCAACAAAAGCCCTACCTTGGCCTGGCACATGAACAGCAGGGCTTTACAGCATTTGGAAAGCCATATGAAAGGTGTATAAAGGGTACTTCTGGGTAGGCCAGACAGGGTGGCCAGTCTTGTCATCATCTCCTCCCTGACAGGTGGAGAGATTGGTAATTGTGTCAAAATATGCAGTACTGAGGGTTGTGCTGCCCATCACTGCAGAGGTGATGTCCTCTCCACCAGTGGAGAAGCCATGGATCTGGCCTCCTGGTGATGGCTGGCCTATGGCTCATGCTCATCTGGGGAACCTGGGTTTGTCTGACACCATTACTGATGCAGTAGTAAGTGACCTCATGAACCACTTCACCAGGTGGGAAAGGAAGTATTTATTTTCTTTAATGCATTCAGGTTTATCCACCAGTACCTGAAAAGCTGAGGGACACTCCCTGGGCATTTTCTTAGTACCCACTGCTCTCTTACAGTGATAACACAATTGTTCATCTCGCAGAAGAATATGACCTTAATGTGGAGAGATTTGCACAACCACCATTAAGAACAGTTGCTATACTCAGCTTATATTTTTCCTCATCCTCTCTGCTCTATCCAAACACACCTTGTGCCAAGAATAGTTTTTGCTGCAAGCTGTCTCCATCCTGTCTGCTGATCCTCTGCTAAGGGCTCTGACCATTAGGCTGAATGATTAAAATGACTCTGCAGCCACCTTTAATGTGCAGAGATAAAGTAATACAGAAAACAAAGACAAGAGAAAGTAGCAGGGGGAGGACTAACTTTTGTGTGAAACATCTGTATTTTTAAAGAACTCTGTAAAGAGAAAATTCTCTGCAAGAGGTAACCTTTCTGTGTAGCTGTTAGCTCTTTCATCCCACGTCTAAAAGCCTTTAACACTGTTGAAATTGTGAATGTGGTAAAGAAATGAATTCTGGTGAAGGGGATCAAAGGTACCGATGCATGAGCATTTGCTTGAGGGTACCTAAAACAAAACCAGTAGACAGAAAAAGAAGACATGGACTTGTAGTCACCGTGATTAATCTTTGGGCGTTATGTTCTGCACCGATGTGACATTCAGTACCTACTAAGATCAAGCATGCGACACAGCAAAAAAGGTTGAACAGACTGATTAGGGAATTACAATGGTGGACTTAATTGGTTTTATCTATTTTCTTCCCTTCCACGTTGACAAGGTGGCTGGTACTTTCACACTCTCATTTACCTGCCTGAAACCATGATTTATGCACATTCTAGCTTTCTAAGTAAAGTCAGTTAGCATTACTAAGACTGTGCACAACCACTTTCCCACACCTTTTACGTACTGAGATTAAGAAAAAGAAAGAATAATTTTAAAAAAATCAGTTCTTCCAGTAACATATCTAGGAGACACAGTTTTATAATGTCCATCAGCCTGTCACTTGACCTTGATTCAGTCTCAAAGCCATGTCTCTTTTAGTCTAGTCTATGAAACTGTACCCATGCTATGACCCATGTCAGACACAGGAGGTGGGTATTAGCATGTACCTGAAAGGTCCTGTTCTAATCTTACTGTCTTCTGTTGTAGTCTCCATGATACCAGAAAGTTCCTAAACAAAAACAACCCAAACAAAAATAAACAAAAAAGAACTCAATAATGAGGATCTCCACTTATTAACAGTGA
>PPHD01027479.1:0-11159 GCA_002909625.1 Bambusicola thoracicus
CTCAGGGGAGACCTTATTGCTCCCTATAACTCCCTGAAGGGAGGTTGTAGTGAGCTGGGGGTCAGCCTCTTCTCTCGTGTGACAGTGATAGGACTAGAGGGAATGGCTTCAAGCTGTGCCAGGGAAGATTCAGGCTGGACGTTAGGAAATACTACTTCTCTGAAAGGGTGGTCAGGCACTGGAAGGCTGCCCAGAGAGGTGGTGGAGTCACCAACCCTGGTGGTGTTCAGAGAGCGTTTGGATGTTGTGTTGAGGGACATGGTTTAGTGAGAACCATTGGTGAAGGCTGAATGGTTGGACTGGATGATCCTGTGGGTCTTTTCCAACCTTAGAGATTCTGTGATTCTATATGATTCTATCCTATGTCCTTCAGGTCTTCCATTCACAAGAGAAAATCTCTTTAGCTACTCAGCCGGAGCGGCAATATTAACATCAGACATTTCTTACAGCCCATTTTGATATTTTAGATATATTTACGGGCCCTTTCCAGCTTAAATTGTTTCACGATTCCATGCTGGTACTCCCAGAAGAAAGCTGAGAATTCTGCTTTTCTATTCCTACAAAGTTAAATTCCCTTTTTCAGTCCTGTACAATCACACAATAATTGGACCTTAACCCCACCTTTGGCTCAGGATGTAAGGTTGTCTATCCTGCATTTCTATGGGTAATTATAGGGGGTGGGTGGGAAAGGAATTTCCCAGTGGGGAGGAGGGAAGCAGCTCCGCAGCAGGTTGACTTCACTTCATAGCGTGGTGGCTGCTGGCAGCCGCAGGGAGGTTTTGGAGCACCCAGAGAGACAGATTAGTGCAGCAGAGGTGGTCAGAGTTGCACGGTTCATCCATCAGGATCCCTGCCCTGAACTGTGTGCGTGTGCACGTACGTGTACATTGATGTGCGTGTATAATGTTACACGCTCACACTGCTGGTTACAGGGATCACTGCCATCTAGCCAAATATTTCATAAATTTTTATGGTCTGCTTAGCCTTGGATCGGCTGATACATCGACACAAAGCAGTAAGTGCTGGATAATAGATTGCAGACCTCTGTGAAAAACCACTATCAGTGCTTCAGCAGCGCGCTGTGCATGTGTTGGAGAAGTGCACTGTCAGCAGGATGCAGGCTGGGCGTCTCTCCACATTTCCCTTACTTTTAAAAGAACCACTGACCTTCCAGGGGCCTGGATCGAAATGGGATGAATAAAAACTAGGTTAGGCATTGTAGCTCATGGTGCAGCTTCTTTAATTGCGCACAAAATGGGCTGTATGTCCATTGGCGCACAGAGAAACTGAGTTTAAGCACTTCTTGAGCACTTAGCATGAATTCATGCACTGTCAAGCAGAGGGTCCCTGTTGGAGCAGCTGGAGCTGCTCTGCTCTGACATGGAGCACTGATGGGTGCTGCTCACAGAGGCCATCCCGGCAGCCCCTGCTACCAAAACTCTGCTACATAAATACAGTGCAACAGCACCTTGTGTCACAAGCTTCCACAAAGCCATCTGGAATGATACAGCATAAACAAGTCCAAAACAACAAAACAAAACAAAAAGTTAGAAAAGCAACCTTCCAAAGCACAAAACACAGCCCACACATCCAGATTGGCTTTCTGTTTTTGATTCCTGCTCTCTCTGCTCTCCTGCAGCCTCATTGTGTGAAGGTATGGGCAGAACGTGCCTGCTGCTAAATTGTGGGAGTGTGCATAGGATCAAAGAATCACAGACTCATGGAAAGGTTTGAGTTGGAAAGGCCCTTAAAGCCCACCCAGCCCCAACCCCTGCCATGGGCGGGTTGCCCCCCACCAGCTCAGGCTGCCCAGGGCTCATCCAACCTGGCCTTAAGCACTGCCAGCAATGGGGCACCCACAGCTCTCTGAGCAGCTGTGCATGCACCTTCTTACCACTCTCTGAGTAAAGAATTTAATCCTAATATCTAATCTAAATCTCCCCTCTTAATTTAAAATCATCCCCCCTCCGTCACATTACTATCAGACCATGTTTACAGTCAATGTGTGTACAAAAGATATAAACAGTGCTGGGTGCAGCTAACAGCAATAATGCTACCAGCATTATTGAGAGACAATGCATGTGGTGTGAGGAAGGAAAATTGAGCAGGAAACATTCCTTGTGATTCTGGGCTGAGGTCTTCCAGTATCGGTGAAAATCCTTTTCCTGATTTCACTAACCTTTGGTTTGAGACTTCCATTGCTGAGAAGCACCAGTGGTGTTGATGTTGGAATAAACAGTACAAGATCAGTAAATAAATTCAATTTGAAACATTGCTGTGGACCACATTGCTCTACTGAGCTTCTCTGAGTGTCCTATCTATCTGCCTATGCTGCAATGGCTCAGGAAAAGTTAGGGCCCAGGAGAGCTTCTTGCCACTAAAAGTCCTGCTCCTTGGCTGGCCATGGCAAGTCTTTCTAGCCACCCTTGGTGTGTTAGGAGGTTTTAAATCTCTTGCTTCTTGTGCCTGCATCTGGGACCTGTCTCCTTTTAGTTCTCACAGGATCAGAAACCAACTGTATTTCTGCCTGGCATGGCCACCCCAGACTTGCACGGTAACTTGCTCTCTGACCAGATGCTATCCTGTCCAGTGTCTGCTTCCTCCACTGCACTCCCTTGCTGCTTCTGGTGGCTTCCCTCCTGCCCCATGACATGTGTCAGATATGACCGCACTGTGTGACTGATCCACTGCCTCAGCACAAGGGCAAGGGACAGCCAGAGAACAGCTCAAGGTGCTACTAACACAAAAGCATCCCATCTGGGTACAGTGCCAGGCATTTAACTGCAAGGAATGGTTACAGGTATTGTGCCATTCAGATCTGATTGGTTTCCTCCAAGGCACTCTCTATAAGGATACAGCAAGAAGAAAATAAAGAAGGGAAGAAGACTGCAGGTAAAGAGAGTTTTTCAGAGCTAAAACCAGGTAGCAACAAGTGGTGTAGAGCATAACTTGCCTGGATCTTTTTTTCCATGTATCTTCAGATCCAATGGTACCTGCATTCTCATGGGCTGGATATCGCTCTGAAATGGACTGTGTACTTCCAGCAGTATCTTTACCATTTGTTGGCCTTTGCTAAGAATTCAAGCATCAAGGGAAATCTGTTGATAAAAAAGAAGACAGGCATTTTTTTTTCAAAGGGAATTAATTGTACAATGGTCAAACAGCCTGTAGAACTTTGAGATAATTTCATATCAACAAACTTAACAGGATTAAAATTCATGAAATCATTTTATTGATAAATACACTGCCTTCAATTAGCAGAACATTTGCAATCACTACCAAGCATAAACAGCCTCCACCTCAGGATATTACTCTCAAGCTCAGGCAGGCTTGGAAAGAACTGTATTTCTTTTCCTGTAGGCATTATAAAATTACCTCATCCCAAACTAGGAGAAAAGACTGAAATCTCAAAAATAAGTACAAATTGATTTGTTTGCAGTGGGAAATTCATTCATTAATGGGAATTACAACCTGAGACACTCTTGAAAGTTTTTCTACAATACCAATCATAATTATGTGCTGAGGTATATCAGTATAAGTGCGTCTTCCCTGTAGATGGTGCAGAACTTTGATGGGCCTGTACTAAATAACATGGAAGAGGTACCAGGACTGGGCTTAACTACAGAAAATATTCTGATTTCACGATGTGTCCTGACAGGTCAGCTTGGAAAAGTATCTTGAAACTTAACACAGACCCAAATATCCAGGGTTCTTGGAGTGCAGTTTCTCCCTATAGCTTGACTTGAAAACAACAGATATCCACTTGTACACAAGCAATAGCTGTTGAAGACACCATTAGCCTCTGGAGAGACAAAAGCCACCAAAGAGTAATGTCTCCTACCTATCCAGATGTGCTGCTACCTCAAGCTGTCTGCTTTCCTCCACAGATGTGGAAGGAGCTCTGCTAGCTGACCATATGCAGATGTCACATTTGTGGGTGCTCAAGTTAGGAGGGGCATCTCCTCTAATTCCATTCCCAGGACATGACAGCTAGCTACGGTTTGTCAACCACCAACAGAGATCTTGAAAGTCATACAACACATTTCAAATCAACACCTCATTTTAAACAGAAAACTCAACTTTCTGACTCATGCTTTTCATTGAAGTCTACATTCTGGGTGTAAAACAGTCAGACCTGAAGAGAAGACTGGGGTATGTGCTTCTGCGGAGCCAACTGGCTGTGCTTTGGGGCAGCTGAGGGTGGCAAGGTCTTAAGTGATGCCAAGAACCTCTCCATCTTGCAGAGTTTACTTCAGTCTGACCAGCAGCATGCCACTTGTTCTTTTTCAGCAGAATACACTCAAAGGGAAGCCAGCCTTCCCTTACAGAGCACTTGTCTTCCTCCCCCACACCCCCTACCCCTGCCAAACTGGATGAACTGGATACCTTCCCAAGATACACCCCAACTTTTCAGCACCGTACTGCTGACATGGTCTAATTCACAGCTCTGTTCAGCTCCTCTGAGTACAATGACACAAACTTCTCTTACTCTTACAAGAATGGACATTACAAGCTTGCCTGAGTTGCCATACAAACCCTAAGGGCGTGATCTGCGCCACTGAGAAGACTTGGGCAAACATTTCTCTCCAGAGTATGTGGGTTGGTGTGACTGTCGCAGGACTCCAATTTGTTCTGTTGTGTTTGATTTCTATGTATGTTCACAATTTCCACTAGGATCACAAAAAATTTAGGACGTGTTGCCAGAGGAAGATATGACCTGGAAATGGCTGTCACAGCAGGAGTAGAAGAGTGAACAGGGAAGAGCAAGAAAGTCCTTTCAGGTAACAGGACCAGGGAGTCCAGGTCATCAACCTGTGGAAGAGGAAGATGGAAAGATGTACTGATGACTGAGAAACCACAGGGGGATGGAGGGGTTGCAGCATGCAGGCTCTATTCCCTCAGCACGTTTGGTGCCCTTGACTGGGAGAAGGTGGCTGGTCTGCTTCCTGATGTAGGAACCAGCTGACTCAAACTCAAGGAGCAGAGAAGAGTTGCTCTACAAAATCCACTTCTCTTGCCAGGGACAGTGAGAACCCTGCTTTGCTCTCCCCTTGTCTTATGCACCCAAAGTCCCTGAGGACAGGACTGCAGCACCAACACTTACAAGGCCCTACAGAGGACTCAGTCTCTAGACAGTTAAAAACAAACGAGTAATTTTTGGTCACACAGCCTCACTGCTAACTTAATCAACTGAAGTGAAAAGAAACATTTTGAGGAAAATACGATAGAAGTGTAAATAATAGCTCTGGAAATTCAATTTTATTTTATTTTTTTAGTTTTTGCTATATTTGATCTGTGACAGTTAAAGGCCCAGACTGACCTTCAGAACAAACGTATTGCAAGTTTAAAACAAAGCAGTGGGTGCACTTTTTCACTCAACACATAATCAAGTTGTGCGACTCTGTGGCAGGAGATGTGGAGGCCAAAAGTTTAGACAAGTTCACAGAAGGCAGATCTACTGAGAGCTGCTGCATCCATGAATGTAAAGCCTCTTTGCTCCAGAGAGCAGCAGAGCCACATTTTAAGGTCAGACTTTATTTGCTTGCTCTGAAGGGCAATTTGTTTGCCTGGGTTTTGGTAGGTTTTGTTTTGAAGAGTGATGCAGTTAAATAAAAAAGAAGGCTGGACTCCTGCATTATTCATCAGTTAGGCAATCCCAAACAGAAGCCAGGTTGGCATTAGTAGGAGTTTCATGTGTTACTTGTTCCTCAAGGAGATCTGCTCCAACAGCACTAATTGGTAGCTTCCACTCCAAGAGCCCATGTCTCTGTCTCTGTCTCTGTCTTTCCCAGGGTATGACAACACAGGAACCGCTCGCAGCCATCAAGTGTGTGCCGCACCATCTCTCCCACGGGCTCAGAGCAGGATGCAGGTGCAGCATGCCATCTAACCCATGCATGGCCTTACTGCAAGAAAAAGGAGAAGAAGGTGAGGTGGAGGAGTGGAATTTTAGAGGAAGCTAGACTCACTAATCCGGATTTTCCCTTCACATGCAGCGGTACACAGTAGGACTTGCGGGGACGTGGAGTGGCAGGAGATGGCCCAGCAGGGAGCACAGGGAGCTGATGGAGATGTGCTGAAGCGTTGATGGGAGATGCAGCCCAGAATAATCCATCCTTGTGCTACTTCGGTGGCTCCCCTTTGTTGTCAGGGCAGCAGCATAAGCACAAAACAAGAAATCACACAGCAGTGATTTCAGGAGCCAAGGAGCTGGGTTTCCATTTGAATCAGCCTCTGTTTGCCATGGTCTTTGCTGTGAAGAATAAAGAAGGCTACAGCATGAAATGAACTTTTAAACCCAGGCTGCTCAAATGGGTTCGAAATTAGGACTTTCTTTGCTTAATTAAAAATGAAAGGCTTTTTAGATCATTAAGCTACCTTTTGATACAGTTAAAACTGTAAGAAGGGAAACAAGCCAGAACCTTAGCTCAGGCTTAGAGACGCAATTTTTCACCTATGTGGAGCACCAGTTGTTTACAAAACTGATGTTTACCACTGGAACAAAATGCCCTTCGATAAAGCAAGAAAATCCCATTTACCTGCAGGGAGAACTGGCAATGGGATGCCTGAGCTGAAATCCTTAGTTCAGCAGGGCACACTGAAATGAGTTATTTTCTGCTGCTTTCTGTTGATTTAAAATGAGATGACACAGAGACAGATTAGCTAAAACCACAGACATTATAAATTGCAATTTGGACTCAAAAGCTGAAATGCTTTGATCTGTGACTCAGCTGGGGCCAAACTGAAGAGCACTTCGAGAGGGGGAGAAATATGTACAAGGGAAAAAGAGCTTGGACGTAAACAACATTTTTTCAAATTACAGTAGTCAACCTGAATAAGTCTTTACCATTATTTTCATCAGTTTAATCACGTCCACCAGGAGAGGTGCACAGGAGCATCTGCACACAGAAGATCTTGTAAGACAAAACGTGGCAGTCTGCGGGATGTTCATCAACCACAAGTCTAGAAAGCATTTCTTCTTTGCTGGCCAGTCTGGGGCTCATACTGGGTTTGGCCTTCCTATGAGAAGTGTGGTAAGAGACTTTGGAGCTGATGTATAAGCAATGGGTTTGGCTTTTATTTTATTTTAAATAGAATCAAAGAATCTAGGATTTGGCAGCTTTGAAAGTCAGGAAGGGTTAAGAATGTGCTTAAAGCTAAGCACATGAGTGTGTGTGCACTGAAGCATGAGCATGGTGAAGAAGATGCTCCATCTCCTTTTCTCCCCCTTTGGAAGGGTTTCAGTTCCAATGAGCCTTTTCCACTTTGTCCAGCAGATTGCGGTGCAGAAATATGGTTCATTTGTTCAGCAGTATGAGCCTCTCTCACTGCTGTTTATGCAGTCTAGCAATCTCTTGCAACATCTACCTTTTAAAATAGCTTTTTATTTTCACCTTTGTGCTCCTGATTGCCTTGATGCCTGATTGCCTTGTTTCACAATTCCTGTTTTCTTTGGTGCAAATGGGCAAGTCACACAGGGAAGGCTTCCTGCTTTGGGCATCCACAGGAGTCTGGGGGTAACATGAGGGTGGCCCCTGGGCAGCATTTCCAGCACTGGATCTGGAGGTGCACAACTTTCCTATCCTGTCAGCAAGTCGGCTTGAGATGCTGCTGTATCCTCATGTTGGAGGGCATCAAAGGGAGCCAACCCAGACCGGTTTGTTTTGCTGGGAGTTTGGCACAGGTAGTTTAAGGTCAGAGGACAATCCTACTTCCTGGTGTGTAAACAGAATGCATCTCTAATCCTTCTCCCATCGGTCTCATTACTACCTAGCAGGCAGTAGCACAGTGATGCAAACAACTCTCCAGATCCATCAGTGTTCCTCTGTTCTTTCTCATACATTCAGTCATAAACCTGCGTTCATCTCACACAGAATCACAGGATCGCAGGTGTTAGAAGGACCTCAAGAGATGATCAAGTCCAACCCCCTGCTAAAACAGGTTCCCTACAATGGGCTGCGCAGGTAGGCACCCAGACGGGTCTTGAATATCCTCAGAGAAGAAGACTCCACAACCTCTCTGGGCAACCTGTTCCAGTGCTCCGTCACCCCTACCGTAAAGAAGTTCTTCCTCATGTTTATATGGAGCTTCCTACGTTCAAGTTTTAGGCCATTCTTTATCACTTTTCAGAGCCTTCCCAGAACAGTGATGTAAACCCTACCTTTTAACCCCTCAAATGTCTTCCCAGATGAAAAAGGAGCAAGCTAGGTTTGGTGGGATCACCCCAGGCTGAAGGCAGGAGCTTTTGGCTGATGTCTCTGGTGGTGGTGATGTCTCTGGTGGTGATGTCTCCAGTAGTGACATGCCCTGCATGCTGTGGCATGGACTGATCCTCTTCATGCTGCAACTCACTCGGTTATTATGCCTGAGCCTCCCTCTGACAAAAAATAAACGGCCATACTTCCCAGGATAATTGCATTGATTAATTAGATAGCAGCCCTTGTCCTGTTCTTCTTTAATTGCTCCTACTGAAGGCAGACCCCTCTCCAGAGGAGCATGAGCAGTATTTCATGCAGCATTTGCACAGATCTCAGGGATGAAAGACTGCTCAGAAAGTATTTGGGTGGGAGAGTAAAGATGACTTATTTACAAAAAGACTCAATCTTGAGAGGTCAGCTTAAATTTAGATACTGATTCAGTATATCACAGAACCAAATGCTTCTCTATTGTGTGTAATGTCACCCTTACCACTTGTGCTTAAAATTAAGCATATGCTTAAATAATTTGCCAGATGAGATCTTCAGAGCTCCATTAGCACTGTATGTTTTTGCTCTAAATTCGCTGTAATTGTTCCTCATTGAATAGATGCTCACTGAGTAAGATATAAAAAGAGCATGGGAACAAAGGGGCCCTCAATCTGAGACTTTGATCCACATATTATTCAAATACATAATGACTGCTTTGATTTATGGATTTATAATTCTACTGAGGCATTCCGGAGATTACCCAAAACATTCTAGCTGGAGTCGATGCTGGAGGGTGCTACCAGAGCCCCTGCCTGGAATTAGAGGGATAAAATTTAGCTGCTGGTTTGCTGCTGCGATTACATCACAGCTTGCGGGATAAGGGCAAGCAGCATAGCAGTGCACTCAGTTCTATTTGGTGCTAATCACAAAGGCTTTTTCTCCCTGTGACCCAAGAAAAGCAGCTAGAAGCACAGACTCTCTTCTACCCGCAGTATTTGGAGTTTTGGCAGTAAAACAAGACAGCAGACGACGTAGTGGGTGTGTTGAAAGAAGGAGCAGATGGCAGATTGCTAGCGCAAGGATTTAGCAATGCATTTAGAAAACAGATTATTTTGGAAGATGAGAAATTATGAAGTATGATTATCCCCCTACTCCCACTCCCCTCCCCAAATGCATCCCCTACAAAATGTTAGTTTGGCCATGCGCGGTGGGAATGACTCAGCTCAGATGTTCTGTAAGACTTCTGCAGGAAATCAAATAGGTGGCAGATGTAACGAAAAAAGTGCCCTGCTGATCATCTGCATCCATACCAGGTTGGATTTTAAAATTGATTTCACCTTGCACAGCAGACCTTCCCTATTGCAAACAGAGAAGATTACCCATACAGGGACGTGGCCTGCAAGACACACTGTTCCCAGATGATGGAGACTGAGCAACCAGCAGGATTTGCTCTTGCTGTTTGTTGTCTGCTCCCCACCTACAACTGAGGGCGTTTCTCAGTCAGTGGGCACTCATAGGTCTTCCCTTCCTATCTCCCTGGCTGTAAAACTTCCTTTCTCTCATTCATCACATATTGCTTATGTTAAGAGATTTAGCTATGGGATAGATTGTGATGGTCCTGCTATATAAAAAAATAACAGGAAGAATAAGAGTTCATTAAGGGTTGAAAGTCCTGCTGTGATCCATCTAATCTGGCTTCTGGGAAAGACTGGGAACAGCAGCAATGGGAGCAACCCGTACTGGTAGACCCTAGGGAGACTTCCAGTTACACAAGGAGTCTGCTCTGTCTTTAACGGTGGTCTTACGATGGGAAACAGACAGATGAAGGGCTTCACTCTGTGAATGGGTGAAACGCCTGACAATGAGAGAATAAAGAGTTTTGAGTTTCTTCCCACTGCTGAGACTGGAAATGGGGCTTAGGTGTCAGCCAGTGACTGGCTTGGGAAGTGACTGTGTTCATGTTTCTCTTCACTTCACCATAGTGACAAACAGATTCAAGAAGCACATAAGAGGCTTGAACAATCATATCTGAAAAGCACTTCGGTCAAAGACAAAGAGCAGGAGCTGGATGAGATATACAAGTGCTTTTTTGGTATGGCACTGCATTCTTGTTACTCACTTCTCTGCTTGATAGCCGCATCTTGTCAGTGGCTGCCATCACTGGGGCAAAAACATGAACACCAGTATTGGAGTCTGGTGTCCTCATCCCTGTGACATCTCAAAATTACATAATGGCACACTGGAGAGATAATACATTACATACACACTGGAGAGATCCTGGACAAGAGTGTAATTTTGGCCCTTTTCAGTTCATCTTCTCAGGACTTCAGATTGTTAGGACACAAGAGAAAGACTATATCACTTTGGGTTTTTCAATACGTCATAAATAAGAGGTCTAAATAAGGTGCATTGCATTCTGAAAGGACCTGTTTCTCCCAGCAACTGTGTGAAGAGCCCAGAGTGATCATCTCAGGTACAAATTATTACTGTGTACACACTGAAGTTGGGTGGGATAAATGCCACCCAAGTACCCTGGTTAAATGCAAGAAAAGTTCTGCTGGCAGGGAAACTGGCCACCTGCAATACAAGAAATAAATGTATCTGGCTACCTATGCATGAGAATAGTATGGAACACAGCAACACACCATGACTTAAAGGCCATTAGGGAGAACAGGAGAGGCTGTAGTGATCACAGACAGAAGATTCTTGTTGAGGATGAGAGGAAATGTCTTCTTCAAGTGATAGTGCCACTGGGTTTAGTGTGCCATTCGTCCAAGTGAATCATCAAGTTGGATATTAGGAAAAATTTCTCCCCTGAAAGTGTGATTTGGCACTGGAAAGGTGTCGACGGTTTATGGGCCGGTCCGGCCCGGTTCTGTGACTAGTGGAGCGGAGGGATTCTGCAGAATCCGCGCCTCTGGGAAGGGAAACCCAGGGGACCCCAAAATAATTAAAAACAGTGGCAATGATCTG
>PPHD01027480.1:0-11159 GCA_002909625.1 Bambusicola thoracicus
AATACGAGCCTGGAAGTTTTTCCCAGATAATTTAGAGAATAAAGAAGCGCAAGTTTTTGGCTGTCAGAGGCATGGTTTCAGTCAGATATCACTAGCATGCAAAGGAAATGACCAGTTACAGCACCTCTGTATAACAAAATGCAAATTATTTCAGTTATGCTAGTACGAAGGCTCTAAACTGGAGCCAGACCGTCTGTCTGTGGACTTCTCTACTAGACAGGTCCATCCACTGGAATGCCCCTTGGGAGAGTACATAGAAATATCCTGGGAGACCCAATATTTATATGTTTTGTTCAAGAGAAAAGTGGCTTGAATAAAGCCCCAAATGCTCAGCGGACATTAGAAGAAAACTCTTTAATATTATGTTGCAAGGTCTGGTTTTAGCACAAAATGTTCAAAATAATTGCATTTCTTCTTGGAAAAAATACAAAAACACTAAACTTTTACACAGCCCTTGGATAAGAAATTGGTAAATAGTCAGGTAGATTCATTTTGACAGGAATTTGTATGCATGAAGCCTTAAAAAAAATACACAAAAAACAAGCAAGCAAACAAGCAAAACATACGAATAACATTATAAGAACAGAGATTCAATGGATGGCTGTCCTGAGCAGACTTACAACAGAAGCGACCTCTAGAAAAAGTGGAAATGCTTAAGTTAAATACTGATATTTTTAGCCTAAAGACTCTTCCTTACATTACATAGTAATCTCAGATTTAAGTTCAAGTCTCAAATTCCCATAGGGGACACTCATCCCCCAGGAAGTTTCATGTAGGTGGTAATAGAGGAAGAGAATACATCTCTTAATAATCATATCTGGTCGCTGATGAAGAAGACTCACGTACTCCACAAGGAGTTTCTGTTCCGTGCTCTCCAGAAGACAGTAGGAAAATGGACTCAGAGGTCTCAGACAATGAGGGAGTGAATGGAGAGCACAACTGGAAGTCATGAGAGATACATGATTAATATAGACAGACTAAAGCATGTTTATGAGTGTATTTGAGAGTGTCATAATGTGTACTAATGGTGACAACCTTTTTCTGTTTAATGCCTGGACAAACAGAGAATGAGCAATAAAAAACTTCTGAGCTCATTCCAGGGAAGTCTGCAAGGTTAATGTGGCCTCCCTGGCAAGTTCATTTCATTAGCAATTCTATCAAAATGTCACAATGCGATCAGCAAATGTGATTTTGTTTTGATATTTGCACTTGCTGGTCATCTTCTTACCCTCCCAAGGGCATGGGGGCCTTTCACACTTTTTAAACCAGTTGCACTTTAAGTCATGGCATTTATCTGGGCATCCTTGCCCTCTGGTTTGACCTGGGGGAAATGAATGAAACATACATGCTCCGAGGAAGAAAATCTCCTGCTTAATCAGCCTTAAGTCAGCAAGAATAACTGGAATATAATAGAACAAAGAATACACGCTGTTCACAGGGAATAAGAATGTACCTCATAAACTTTAACAGATGACAACATCTAACACATGTCCTGTCACATCAACAAATCCTTGCTTAAGAGTTCAGCATTGTAGAAGAGTGTATCTGCCAACTGGTGCTCAGCTGCAAAAACCATCATCAGCCACACAAGTCATAATATAACAGCTCAAATGCCAATGTTCATGATTTACTACTGCAGTAAGTAATTAAAAATAGAAATGTACCAGTTTTATGAAGTACAAAGCAGATAAGCAAATGAGATGAACAGAGAGAGCTACTTTCTACTGCTGGAAAGCAGCACAGTTGCCCTGAAAACTAATAGAGGTATAGTGTACTTCTTATTCCCTCCTTGCATTACCTAGGACCAGTCTGTTAAAATAACCAAAAGTCAGGTGGAAATAGCCACAGGGAGAAAACAGCAAGACAGAGAATTGTTCTTTGAATAAGTTTTATATCTTAATATTTTACAGTGATGCGTAGAACAGTTTCTGGCCAAATCTCTTCCACTACAGTGGAATTCAATGCTATACTCTGCACGTATGTAGGTAAAAGACAGCAGCTCGCTGGTCTCTCCTTCCAGCTATAACAGCACGACAGCCCTTACCATGTCAGAAATGCATGGAGTAGAGATACTAAACTACTCATTTTTGAATATTTTGGTTTTGCCTACTCACTGCAAGAGTAAAGGTAAAGAGCTACTGAAAATGAGAATGAAAGCTTACATGTCAAGAAATAGATGATAGAGAACTGAAGGTAAATATCTGTGCCTGTGTATTTGCAATGGTTCTAAATACAGCATTTCAGTGTCTGAAAGTAAAAGTGAGCACACTTGATATAAACACATGCCTCCCCTTTAAAGCAATTCCATTAAAGACTAACTAAACTCACTGAGAATATTTAAATACAGAGAAAGGTGAAAATCTCTATTTTTTTGTTTGTTTGTTTGTTTGTTTCTTCGTGGTTTCTCTTTTGGGACTAAATTGATCAAGTTACACAAAATACATGTAGAAAAAAATATATATGCGCAGTTGTGTATCTGTATGACATTATGGTACCCTGTAGGAATAACTGCCCCTCCAGCACTTGCTGAAAGAACAGTGTGATCACAAGACTTCCACTGAGAACCTCACAATTCACAGACAATTTATCTTCATAGCAATCCCATTCTTATAACCCTCCAGACATCAGTGTGGACTAAGACCTTGTTTACAGATGAAAATCACACACAGAAAAGATAAGGGCCACATCTGCTAGGGGGGTCATGCACCAGGAACTTACTGAGGTCCAGCTGTGCTGTCTTTCCCTTCTCCCACAACTAACTTCATAGGCACTTAGTCTCAGATACATCTCAGCTTTAGACAACACTGTAGTGACATGTCAAAGCTAAAGCCTACTCAGGGTAAGATCTCTCTGTATTCCCTTTCTTACTGCCCTCATCTACTGTTGCAGTCAGCAACATGTATATTACAGCGTAGTTTCCTAATAAGCTCTTTATAAATATGTTCAAGGTAGTTACTATAGGGAAAAAAAAAAGCAAACATGAAGTCTACTATTTTTCTTTTACAGTCTTTGGAAATGAGTACATTTCCCAGCTTGTATGGATGTTGCTTATCAGTACAGAGTTGTGACAGCTCTTTACTGACGCTGATCTCAGCAGTATAACTACATTAATTTCACTTGCCCTTGAGTTATTCATGGGTTATACAAGCCAATTTTATCTGCTGTCAATACTACTGGCTGTTAATATGCCATTACTGCTTCTAAAGACTAAGTATGGAGTGTCAATTATAGAATTATAGAATCCTTAAAGTTGGAAGGGGCCTTTAAAGGTCATCTAGTCCAACTGCCCTGCAAAGAACAGGGACATGCACAGCTAAACCAGGGTGCTCAGAGCTTCTTCCAGCCTGGCCTTGAATGTCTCCAAAGATGGGGCATCCACCACCTCTCTGGGCAACCTGTTCAGTGCCCCTCCACCCTCACTGTAAAATACTTCTACCTTATACCCCACCTAAATCTATCCTCATTAGGTTTGAAACTATTTCCTCTTGTAGCAGATGAGTTCTTTAAAAAACAGCCATGCTGGGATATTCCCAAATACACTCACAGCAAAATGAGAAACCAAGAATTACACTTCTGTAGCTATCTCTAAAACAGTTTACAGAGTTACCTGTAAGTGTTTGTGATAAAAAAAAATCTACTCTAATTTTTAAAACAATGTAATAGTTTAATCAGGCTTTGCTTACATAGCATGTGAGGTGTACAAGACAGAAACATCCTATGGGCACATTCACATGGGGATGAAAGAAATGACAGCATTGCTGCAAGTGCGGAGGTAGTCTACCAGCTACACTCACAAGTGATACAAATGTTCCTGTTCAGCTGGATTTCTCTCTTGATTTGCTAGTTAAAAATTAGAAATGGTACTGACAATGTTATAGTTGTTACAGTGTTCAAAAAACAGCAGAAGAGAAGTTTTTGACAGGGTACTGAAATGCATACTTTTTTATGAGCAAGAATATTTTTCACAAGACCTGAATTACCACTCTTATCTTAGCATTTCAGAAAATCAGATTTTTGTCTGGGCCTACGAGCTTTCCCTTTAGCTTTTTATTTTTATAACCACAAACAGCTGTCTTGAAATATGGTGGGCTGCCATGAAACATTGGAAATTTCTGACCCATTGACTGAGAAGGTTGGATGTGGAAAGCGTTTCTCTAATATGCTCCTTCTCACAGAGTTCTCTCAAGCATATTGTTCTGGCTCTTTAAACAAGCACTATTTGCATAGTGTGTACATAATTACGTCCTTAAGAAATACTTTTATATGAATCACATTTTAATGGCACAGCACCTAGAAAACCTTTGGTATCCCAGTCCATTTTCCTCTCTGCCATGCATTTCCCCTAATGTTTTAATTTAGTTCTGCCCCTCTGGGCAGCCCACTCCCAGGGCTGCATGCTGGTTTTCCCCCCAGGCCCCTGCTGCAGCCAGCGGGGCTCACTGCTCTCTCAGCAGGGTAAATCTACTCCAGCAGGCTGTTGCTGCCTTCCTCTCTACCTCCTTCCTTTCCTCCCTCACCCTTCCTGCTGCTTTTCTGCTTGCTGTGCAACCTGAACGCCTTTTGGATTTCCTTGCAGAGGAGAAAATGAATGCAACTATCTCAGAGGGAGAGGGATTCACTCCCTAGCATTACTCATTTACAGACAGCCAAGGGCTTGAAAATGCAATGGAAAAGCTGGAGGATCACAGAATAACATCTACAACTGGCATTTAAACTGTTTTACTTACTCTTTCTGATTCATCGGTTTCCCTGTATATTCACTCACCACTCCCATTTCTTATTTCTTCCTCTATGTATCCAAATCCTGTCAGTTGTTTTCAGTTGCCCACTGAATATATTATCTCCATGGAACGTCTCTTCCTGTGTATTTCAGTAACCTCACCCTTGTTCCTCTACAAACTCTTCCCTCATTTGTAACATCTGCTTCAGCCCAGTTTTATATATTATGCTTATATTGTGTCTCATTTCTTCCCTTAACTTTTTCACATTAACCTTCTGAAAATGGGGTTTACTGCATGCTTTTCCTCTCCCTTCACTCAAGCTATTTTAAAACCATGTATGTGTAAAAACATGTATGTGTATACCCTAGACATCTTGTTACAGTGAATCAGTAAGTAATTTGTGGATCACATACCTTGCCATACTTTTGTGCATAGGATCCTGTAAGCAGCGAGTGAAAAACTATGATTGTTTCATCCAAATCCCAAACAAATACACGCTGAAAACAGAAGTAGAGACAATATTAGTAAATAAATAACATCAAAGTGCCCCCACCATCCCACCCAGGGTGGCTAAAAGTTACCTTACTTTAACTGTACCTTAACTAAGCAGGTTTCCTCTGAAAATTGGCAAGAACAGAATACTGTGCATCTATTGGTAAGAAGTCAGAAGGACTGTAAAACGTAAAGTGCTCAAACCTTTCTTATTCCTCTCTTAAAAAGTTTTTCAAAAAAGTTGCATAACTCAGATTCCAGAAATAAAATGGAGGGGGTCAAACATAATAGTTAACAGTAAAGTATACTTTAAGGTACTTTTCTGAAAGTCTTAATGATTCAAGTTTGTTCATTTCTGCTGCACAGCTAAAACCAAGTCTTGTGTAAAAGTACTATCTGCCACATAGGATGCAAGGTGGGATTTAAGTAATATCACAAGATATTAAAATAAATCGATAACAGTTTTGTATAAAAGCAATGGCATGTACTTTCAGTGCTCAGCACTGCAGCCCATTGTCAGCCCAGCAGCAGCTGTGTGGTCAGCAAACTCCTAGCAAAGGTCGGTCTTCTGCTGTGCAAAGGGTGTTCCGTGAAGACAGCAGCAGGGCTGCCCAGGACTACCTGCTGCGAGCAGCAGGAAGCACAGCATGTAGGCGGGCAGCACTTTCCTCTGATGCCAGTGCTTCATACACTGGCACTGAGCTTCCTTCTTCCCTGTCACATTAAGGCTGTATGCTGCTAATGCAAGAGTAATAATACTATAATTACCCATTGCTAAGAGGTCACCTGTGTTTTACATCATCACCCCATATATTAGGCAGATATATTTCTTCACTGAGGCACCAAAATTGCATATACTTAAGTATAGCCATAACTTCACTGGTGTCAGCTGCCTCGCTGAAATCCACTCACATTTGCTACAACATAGAGACCTGTGGATAAGTACTGAAACGCTATGGCCAGATGATCCTGCATATTTATACTATATTCTTAAATAAACATAGCAATGCTGAGCAACATATTTGATATTTCCTATTCCAAAAAAACCTAAAAGAAACGGCTTTTTGACTAAACAGTTCTGTGCTTCTATTGCATGAAAAACTGAAAGATCCACAATCTTATAGCTAGAATGTGAAAAGCTGAATCACATTTACTTTTCTAACTCTGTTGTAGAGAACAGTAATGTCTCATTGCATGTGCATGTTAGAGCAGTCACTAATGTCTGTTATATTCAGTCACTGACATGGAGTACATGATGTTTTCTAAAATGCCTTAAGCTATTTCTACAGCTGTACTTTTCAGAATTTACTTTTCATCAGAAGAAACCTCCACATTACCATTCATCAATTACTGCAGGCATACCTCCAAGTCACTGTCCGGAGGGGGTGATGGATTATTCTTCCGCCCTCTACCCCGAGACTTTGACCCAGAACTCCTACATGTTCTCTCATCAAGATCTTTGATTGGCGTGGAGGGGCTCTGTACTGTGTCAAACTCGCCTGTAAAGTCAACCATTCGTGGCAAAATTAGTACTAGATTTTTCAATAATAAACTTTGTTTCTCCACAGCTAGACGTATCTGTATGCAAACTCAGTTTCAAGATGCACCTAAATTAGTTGAATGGAATGAGTGATGTGCAGTTTTTCCCGTGTAAAAGGAATCTACAGATGCAGCAGAGGTTTTTGACTTTGCAAAGGAAATGTTATAAGCCTAAGCAGAGAGAGATTAAAACGTTGCATAGATATGTGCAGACATATACATAAATACACATAAGCACATGCAAAATATTCACAGATCCAAGGAAGATGCATTTCAGAATTCATACTAAGAGTTATCAAAACATAAAGTTCCTCTTAGTTAAAGTAGTTCATTCCCCATGTTCAGAGTTCATTTGGACTTATTTCCAAGTCCTGTGTTGCTTTTAGCAGAACACCCTTGGGTACTCATCCACAAAACAGGTTATTAGGAGTGCTTCATCTCCTCCCATGTCACCCTCTATTTCGTAGATTTTTTTTTTCCCTACTTTGCCACTGCCCATAAGTTGGCAGAGAAAAGTCACAGTATTAAATACAATATTCCAGTTACTATCAGAAAAAGTGTAAAGCTGTATTTGTTGTAGTCTGATCATCCTTCTCTAATTATCAGCTACTGTCTGATATGCACTTTTCTGCAAATTAAGTTTCCCAAGAATTATCTGTCAGATATCTGATCTGAACAGTACACGTTTTTAGTAAAGAAGGTTGCTAAAATCACCAAGGTCCACCAGGCAACAGATGAAGTGGGACAGATCCACAGAGATTATGTACTATCCATCCTTGGAGATACTCAAAACTCAACTGGACACAGCCCTGACCAGTGTGATCTAAGTTGGCTCAACCAAAAGGTATGCAGAAGTCCCTTCCAACTTAATTGATTACATGTTTCTACTGTCTTTCTAGAGTCATTCACTTTATTCTCCCTCCTGCACAAAGAAGAGAACAATTCTAGTCTATAGAGGGATTAAGAAGAAAAGAATAGACTGCAATCTCAACTGAGAATCTGTGTGCAATATAATTCAATAGTTAAATTCTTCACCTCTTCCATCATTTATTTATACCTTACAGTGAACCACATACAGAATATTTTTAAAACAAATATACTAGGAAGATATATTTATATATCTTGATTGGAACAAAGTACTGTTGTATTTCTTGGAAGAATAAGATTTAAGACCATAATTTCACATTCCTGAGCAAGAGCTGCAGCTCTTATAAGGAAGGAATTCAAGATTGAAAGACAGTGGAAAACATGAAGGAAATTAGTTCCCAAGCCTATTGGTTATGATATATACATAGGTTGCTCCAAAAGTAATGCTACCTACTTATTTTCATGGAAAGACAACAGATGCAAAGAGCACAGTAACAATATTTGATGGAACAAATTGTCAGCTACAAAAAACTATTTTTTCGCATAGTCACCACCATTAGCTTTGAGCTTTCTCTAGTGATGAAGAAGAGTTTGCATGCTGCACTCACAAAAATCTTCACCAGTGAAGGCGACCCTCTGTTTCAAAGATGTTATACAGAGTTTTCAGGAAAATGTTGCCCACGAAATCCATCTTTCATTGACCCAAACAGGTGGAAATCAGGTGCCAAATCCTGACAATATGGTGGGTGTGGTAGGACAGTCCAGCCAAGACTGGCAACATGCTCCACCATCTTCAAACTGGTTTGGGGCCTGCCATTATTGCGTTGCAAGATAAAGGTCGTTTTCTTCTCTGGCCTGACACAGGAAGTTTGAGACTTCAGCTTAGTCAGCGTCATAGAATCAAAGAATTGCAGAAGTTGGAAGGGACATGAAGAGATCATTGAGTCCAACTCCCCAGATAAAGCTGGTTTCCTACAGTAAGGTGCACAGGTAGGTGTTCTGGTAGGTCTTGAATATCTCTCTGGGCAACCTGCTCCAGTGCTCTGTCACCCTTACCATAAAGAAGTTTCTCCACATGTCTATATAAAACTTCCTATGTTCAAATTTTAGGCCACTGCTCCTTGTCCTATCACTAAACACCACTGATAAGAGCCTGGCCTCATTCATTTGCCTCCTACCTTCCTTTAGATATTTACAAACTTTAATCAGATTCCCTATCAGATTTTTTTTCTCCAGGCTAAACAGGTTCAGGTTACTCAGCCTTTCCTTGGCCCTTTGTCCAAATGTAGCTATTAGAGTTGATTGTTTGTCTAGATTACAGGAAATCCAGACTGGCCATCCCTTTCTCAACCCCAAAGACAGTGCACATCACTATTCACAGAGGGCTGTGTCTTAAATTCACGTGTCACCACTCCATGGACTGCCATTTTGACTCTGGCTCATAGTGGTGACACCATGACTTGTCACTGGTAATGGTGTGTTCAGGAAACTGTCACCTTCAGCCTCATATTGGTTAAATAGGTCCTGACGAACTTGCATACAGTTCTTTTTCTGTTCCTGTGTGAGCATGCCTGGTACCCACATTGTGCAAACTTAGCAATATTTCAATGATGCCGCCATTGTTTCAAATGCATTGAAGCTGATATTCAGCACTGTACACAGTTCTCTGGTCATAATGCACTGATGTACACAGATGAGCTGGTCTAGATGCTATTAATTTCATGGTCTGACATCTGCGCATGGCTGTCCAGGAAGTGGCTTATCTTTCATGTCATTCTTGCCACTGCTGAAACATACCACCCACCACCTCACTGTGCTCACATCCACTCTTTGGTATCTGTAAATGTTCAGCAAGCATAAGTGAATGTGGATGACAAATTTTTTGAAGAATTCAGTTCTACACTTTTGCTTTATATGCACTTCCATGTTGGACATCATTCTATCAGACTGCCCCTCTGCTGCCATTGGTCACACACAGCAGCAAATGTAAAAGAATATTGGTGGGAAGATTCAATCTCTACTGCCTTACCACCAACATCCCCTGATGTTGTGGGCCAACATAATAAAACAGATTACTTTTGGAGTAGTCCTCATACCTGGAAGAAGGATATATCTGGAATCCATTGCCCACTACAAGACACATTTTTCATTTGACTGTATGACCGATATATATTAAGTATAAAGATAAACTTTATGCTTTCATGACTCAGAATCCTAATCCCTGCACACCCAAGTGGAAGATGATAAATTCTTCATGAAACAGGAAGAAATCAAATCTCTCTCTCCCTTCTTGGAAAAGTACTCAATTTGTTCTATCACGTGGAAGTAGATCGTACTATTTTGTTCTCAAACTAGATCATGATGACTTCAGTGTTGTAATATCAATCTGTGTCTCCGCTTGTGCAGAATACAGGCCAAACTTTCAGGCATCAGCTAAGAAGAGATCTTCAGAAAAGTAGTTTGAGAATTTATTCCAGATACCATCTTCAAGACGCTTCTGTCCTGATTTGGAAAAAGCATTATATATATTCCGTAGTATTTTCTTTTTCAGCTGAAACTCTTATCAGAGAAAAAATGCTAGAGATAATAATAATAATGTCTACTGAATAATGTTCCCTTGGTGTTCTTACTTTGTCCTTTTACAACTGAGAGCAAGAGTTCTTGTTGACTAATCATTTCTATTCCCAGCATGGTGTTGATGTCAGTAAGGACACTGCAGGCACTGGAGAGATCAATAAGGTCACATTACTTTAGTTCTTTCTCCATAAATAGAACAGTAGAATTTAATTTTCTAAATGTAAAAATGTAGAAAAACAATGTTTCAGAATCACATTCCTTAAGCATCAAAAGCCTGCTTTTCGAAAGAAGTTCTGAATATGCAAGAGATATGTATAAAAATACAATTTCTCAGATTCCCTGACAGAGTGGAAAAAAAATCACAAAACAAACCTCAGCTATGAAGAGACAAAAACTATATAACTGAACATAAATGTTGATATTCCATCACATTTTTTTTCAGATTTAGAAAATTTCAACATTTTACAACAAAGTAAGACTCGTTTCTAAAGTAATCCACAGTAATGTACTAGAACATCCGTTCTCAATGAATCTACCAAAAATAAAATATAGAAATACTCTGTTCTAAATTTTCTCTGAAATAATCTAACCACTGAAGTAAATAACTTCAAGTTTCATTTAGCATTAGCCATTACCTGTTGCCCCAGGCTTCTGCTTGGGTGAACACTCATTCTGATTGCATAATTATCCATTAATCAGTACTGTAACTAATCACTGTACCTTCTAAGTTCTAGATATTTAGAGCCAACTTTATTTCATTAACTAATCTCTAAATCAGAATGAGCAGCTGTCTCTTACTTGAATGAAGGGTATGCATCTATTTTAGAATGCAGAAGTCTGTAGTGCATGTTTTTGTGAACAACTGTAGGCTTAACTGCTTAATTGCTTGATTTGCTTTTTACCAAACAGCAAACTAAAGGAGCAACTGCTTTTCTGCTTTTTTTTTTTTTTTTTTTTTTTTTT
>PPHD01027481.1:0-11159 GCA_002909625.1 Bambusicola thoracicus
CAGCCTCCTCTTCCCCAGACTAAACAGCCCCAGCTCCCTCAGCCTCACCTCATAGGGCTGATTTTCCAAGCCCTTCACTAGCCTCGTTGCCCTTTAAAGGCAAATGTTGTGCCTTTAAAGAATGTATTTCTCCAAGTATGAGCTCAACCACAAAAAAAATACCTCCCTTTTTTGATTCTGATGCAGTGTGAGTTATATAGGGAACACTAGGAAATAGTCCAACTGTCTTGTGCTAAGTTGGTGTCTTGGTTTTGTAGTAGGGGAAAAACGATGAGGCAGTAAGTTGCTCCGCCTGCTTCAGTTGTCACCCCCCATTTCAAAGTGATGGAACTGGCAACCGGGCCAAAAAGTTGCAGCAAAAGTTAAAACTGCTTGTAACTTTCATCCTGGAGTATCGAATTAGAAAAATAATGCCGCGTCTTTCTGTAGTGGCTCTAAAGCAGTGAAAATGGATTTCATGCTTAATCACTGGAGTTGGAAGCTGAGCGGGGTGTTAATGTGAAACTGTAGCACATTTGCAATGGATCCCTGGTATTCACAGCATATCAAGCATCTGTTGGGGGTTTAAAAAACACTTCCTCCAGCTCCACCTTGAATTTCAAAACTCTGACAGTGGTTTGCAGAGAACTGACTGTTTGCTTTCCATTAAGTGCAGACTGAAATCTGGCTCAAATGTGCGTTACCTGAACAGTTGGCTTAAACCAAACTGGTAAGACTGGTTTGGTTATCTCCTCAGCTTAATGTTTCTGCTATCCCCTCTCTGTCCCTACCAGAGTTCACATGGCTATGCGGCTGCCTGAATAGGGAGGGCATGCTTTTCAGCTGTGTTATGTCCCTGTGTTGCTCTCTTTTGGCTAGTCCTGCCATTGACACAAAGAAGTGGGCTGGTGGCAGCAAAAGCTGAAAGGGGCTTGTTTTAACTTACTCTTCTGAGATGAATGTACCTGTGCAGGAATACACTGTAATGATTTTTATCATGCTTCTGGCCAATGAAAAAGCTGCTATTAAACTGTGCAAAACAACCCTTCATGCTTAGTTAGCCTATGGGATTTTCTGTTAAATAATAGATGCACTGTGAATTGGTAGGTGAAGGGTACCATATGTATGGATTTGCATAGGCTGCATGCTCTGGTGCCTTGAAGACTAGCCTCCAGTGCACATGCAGCAGTAGTAAAACCAGTTTCAATCTCTACTGGCCTGGCTGTGTTTGTACAGGGTTACATCCATGGCATTTAGTGTCGATTGGTTTGTTGTTTTTTTCTTGAAGAATCCCAGGGCTAAAATACACGCTGCTTGTTTCTGCCTGCAGTTCTGCAGTTAGGGTGTTGGATCTGTAACTTCTGACACAGAGCAGCTGCCAGCTGCGCTCCTTAGGCTGCATTCCCATACATACCATAAGCACGGCTGTGCTGTCTGAAGGAAGAGTTGTCTGCTCCAGAAAACCATTGGCAGTTGCCAGTAGTAGTAGATGCCTGGAGAAGAGCATGGGAACCTGTAGTCAGACTTTGCCTAGGCAGTCATCTCTTCTGCCATCCTGTTTTCTGTCTCCATGCTAGCCATGATATTACCTATAGCCTTACCTTCATCACAGAAAGCTGGACAGAAGCCAGCAGTGTGCACGTGCAACCCAGAAGGCCAACAGGATCCTGGGTTGCATCAATAGAGAGGTGGCCTGCAGGGAGAGGGAGGTGACTGTCTGCCATTACAGTGCTCTTGTGAGGCCCCATCTGGAGTATTGCGTCAAGCCTGGGGCCCCAGTACAGGAGGGATGTGGAAATGTTTAAGTGGAGGAGGACCACTAAGATGATTAAAGGGCTGAAGCATCTCTCCTGTGAAGAAAGATTGAGGGAGCTGGGCTTATTGAGCTTGAAGAAGAGAAAACGCTGGGGAGAGACCTCGTAGGGGCCTTCCAGCATTTGAAGGGAGCTTATGAGCAGGAGGAGGTCCTACTTTTTACATGACCTGATAGTGATAGGGGAGGGGGGAAGAGTGGCTTTAAATTAAAAAAGGGGAGATTTAGATAGGTGCTAGGAAGGAACTCTTTACTCAGAGGGCAGTGAGGCATGGCACAGCTGCCCAGAGAAGCTGTGGATGCCCCATCCCTGGAGGCATTTAAGGCCAGGCTGGATGGAGCCCTGGACAGCCTGAGCTGGTGGGTGGCAGCCTGCCCACAGCATGGGGATTGGAGCTAGGGTGTATCTTTAAGGTCCTCTCCAACCTAAGCCCATTCTGTGATCACTCATCCATTCCCAAGCCTCATGAGAAGAGATTAAACACACTATGTACTCATGTGTTTGGTATTTCTGTGCACACCTTCAAGTATTTTGTCTTTACAGCTCTCATCCACTAAAGAGAACACAGTAGCATGTGTTTCTGTTCCATTCCTTTCCTGACAATCCTTCTCCTTTTATTTGCATTCTGCTTACTGTGAAGCACTGGGCCTACACAATTGCTGCTTCACATTCCCTGTCCCATATGCTAGTAGCTCCACATCCCTCTGTCTGAGCAGTTGAATTTCTTTGCAGACATGCTTCACTCTGTGTTTATAGCTGGGAAATGGGTGTCAGTCCCTCAGGATTTAGTGCTCTGTTGTGGTCATCTTTCCCTTACCTGACATGGAATAATCTGGTATTGCTAAGAAACTCTCTTAGTGTTTTGTTCTTATAGTTATTCCTGCATTTTGCTCTTTATCCCCACACCTTCTGGCTGGCCAGTTGGTGCTACACACTGCTGTTTGCCACCTTTTGTGTGACAAGCTGCTCTATGATGCTGAGCAGATATGGCAGGCATTGAGTTCCATGCACGTTATGAGCAAAAATGACAGACACTTCAGAGGTGCATCCCTTTGTTATCCAGTGGGGCAAATCTTCCCATCACTGTGTAAAAATGTAGACTTCAAAAACATAAATCCAGTTCTAAAGGGTGGATGAGCCCACAGATGACCCAAGTTTGCATTATCTTAATTTTCTTTGTGGGTTATCTTCTCTGAACTTCTGGAAACCCCTGTCTCTGTGGCTGTTGAACTCAGTCTCAGATGCTGACTCCTTTTCATTGCCCTTTTTCTTGCTTGTCTCTCCCCAGCAGCCCGGTGTCCTGTCTTTCTGCTTGGCATATTCATATGATGACAGCTGTATGTCAGTTGGTTGTTCCTGTAACACGCCTTGCTGGTTTGTAGCTTGATGAAGCAGATACACAGCTAGCTTTGACAGTAGCTGCTCTCTTCTCTTCTGCCAGTCCTTAGTGACTCTAATCTGCTTATCTGCAGAAACTGCCTATGGCCTTGGGAGAGGTTGCACAGGCATCAAAGCTGGCACTGAATGGGTCGCTTGAGTGTGTCCATGGAAGCAAGGAAGGGAGACCAGGATTTCCCCAGTAACTTTGAGCAGTCCTATCAATTCTATCCCATGTAACCTCACCTTTAGTCATGTGAAGCTGCTGATGCAGTGGGAAAGCTAACCTTTGGTGAGGTAGAGGGGAGTGCCCCTTTTGGTAGCAATATGGGATGATGCCAGATTGAAGGAGATGCATAATTAGGTGACAGACTACTCTTGGAGACAGGTAGCACTCAGTCACTGGGTCTTTGTCATAAGAAGAAGTGGTGCAGGACAGCCAGAGCTGGACGGGAGAGCTCTGAATTGGTTTGCAATGATGTTTTCATCTCTGTTTGAAGAGCTGGGAAGGCAAATTTTGCTTAGATATATGTAGGAGATTGTTCTCTTCTTCAGTTAAGAAGTCAGCATTGTTAAGTGTCTGTTTGAAAAAGTAATGAGATTCTTTGTGCAAGGAGGCGCCTTCAGTATGCTTGTAAGTGGGAGTGAGTCAGACCCAAGGTTTTCCTTCTAAGGTCTCATGTGCTGAAGTCATGCACATCAAATTCTTGCACAACCTTGAATTCTCTGTTTCTGCAACTGTTAGCCTAACTGGTGCCCGGCCTGGTGCTTCACTGGGATTGTGGCAGTATTTACGACTAGACCACTAGCTATTTCTTTTAAGCATCTCTATAATATGATTGTATCAATGATTCAATCAAATGTACTTTTACTTTCCCTTTTTTTTGTAACCAAATCAAGAAATAAAAGTACAGTATGCATGGTAGAACAGCTCATACATCATCAGTAAGGTAAAATAAATAGAGGCAGAAATAAATCTGGCTACTCCCCTGTCTCTTCCTGTCATCCTTTGTTGTTGTTGTTGTTGAAAGGGAGGACAGAGACTGCACGCCACTGAAAAAGCCTCTTTACAAATGATAGAAGCTGAAACAAAAGAGCTGCGTTCATCAGGGAATTAGCTCCAAAAAGTATCTTCAGTATCCCTTCTTGACTGAGATGTTTAATGTCTTTTCATGATGGTGAACGGTGCGTTCTTCTGAGAAATCCACACAGTATGTTGGTATTTCTTTTTAACGTTTTTCTCCTTTTCCACCAGAATGGAGTCATGTCCGGACTGATGCAAATGCTGCTGCTGAAAGTGTCTGCTCACATCACAGAACAGCTGGGAATGGCCCCAGGAGGGGAATTCAGAGAGGCTTTCAAAGAGGTGCGATCATGAAATAGTTTTTCTGAGGTCAAATTACTGGCCTTTTGCTTCCAGTATCAGTAAATAAAGGCATTTGTTAGAAAGGGGCACTCTGGTCATATATTTGTTGAAGCCTATGAAGTGGTAAAAAAACCATCTTTGGCTTCAAAAATACAAAGCTTCATAGCCCAGAATTACATGAAAGCAACTCCAAAAAGGCTTTAAGTAAGTGGTATTTTTGATGGTGTTTGTTTCAGTTTATTTTGTTCCTGTTTGAATAACTGTTTTTGAATTTTGGATATGGATCGTGGTCAGATTGGTGGTGGTGTCAGGATTTCAGCCAATGGAAACAAATCTGTCAGGATGAATTAGAGTTGGTTAGCTCTGTCTCCTCTTCTGAAGTGGTTGTTTGAGATTGTTAAACAGATAGGCTTAGAATTTCTAGATAATTTCGTTTTACTCTACTAAAATGTGTCAGCCTCAGATACAGCAAAGTCTCACCTGGCATTGCCTTCTGGTATCTTGCATCAGTTTTTGTTTCATGAGCTCCTTCTGGAATGCATTTTATCATGAGAGGCCAGTAGGTTTGTGATCCTGACAAAATCCTGGCTAAAAGCAAAACAACCAAAGTCATTTTCCCCTGGATTTTATTCAGACCCGGGAAGATACTGAGCCACATCTGTTCATCTGAAGCAGTTCTAAGCAGGAGTTTTGTATCTAGGTAAAATAAAATTAAAGGTGGTGTTATGACACAAAGTTTTGTACTCCTGTAGGAAGTCATGTACTGAAAATGTTGTTCATTGCACGGCCAAAATATTTCTTGCTGTCTTAACTGTGACAATACTTGCTCTTCTTTGTTTGTTTGTTTGTTAAAATAACTTAGATCACACAATGAACAAACATTACCTTAATAGTGCTGTACTATGCTACAGTATGTGTTGACGAGTAATTTGTATCTTCTCTTCCAGGCTAGTAAAGTACCTTTCTGTAAATTTCACCTTGGAGATAGGCCCATCCCTGTTACATTTAAGAGGGCAATTGCTGCACTTTCTTTCTGGCAAAAAGTCAAGCTTGCCTGGGGCCTTTGCTTCTTATCTGACCCAATCAGGTATGAATAAACATCCCATATGTTTAGCAGTGAACTGTTCCTCTCTTCCGTGTGGTAGGAGCCTGAAGTTCTCAGACCCAGCCTGATGTGGTGAAACCTGGCATTAGCGAGAGAGAGAAATGTACGAACTGTCCTGGAATAATTAATGTTTTTAAAAAGAAAGCTGGCTATCATGCTACATTTGTTTGTACAGTAGTATTTTGATTAATTCTAGGTCATTGATCAATTAGAAGTAAATGATTTTATGCTGAAAATAAAATCTTTCTCAGTGCTGCTGTGTGAACATTATAAATGAGAGAGTAGAGCCTCATGATGATGATTCCATTCAGATTTCTGCAGGGCCTGCTGTACTAAGTCACGTGTACATCAGAGCAGCCTGAGAACTGAATCTACATCGTCTGCTGTCTGAGCAGATGTTGGGAACAAGAGAAAACATTTGAAATCTTGACAGTGTGTCAAACTCTTAATGACCATGGCCTTTACAAGGGGATGCTGATAGGTTACTGTCTTACAGTAATACTTCTCAGACTATTCCCTTGCTCAGTTTGGTTTCCTGTGCTCTTTAAAGAAACCACTGTGCCAAGTTTGCTTCCTCTCTGCTTCTGGACACCAGTAGGTGTGAGAACTTGCTTGAACTGGGTGACAGCATGCCCAGCTGTCATCCTGAGTTCCATCTGCTCCTATCAGACTTGCCACGGTGGGAGGCTTGCCAGAAGCAGGTTTGCAGTGCGTGTGGACCCTGAATCTCTGTGCGTCTCATACTCTGTAACCAGAACTCTGCACACCTCATTGAAGTGATTGATGTTGGTTCTTTCATGCGCTTGAAATTGGGCCAGGGCTGGAGCTACAGCCAAGCCTCCTTACTCAGTTTTAGCATTTACTAAATTGTTACCTGTAAACACTTACTACTTCATCTGTAAAATGTTGGTCCTGCTTTCAATCCATTAACTACAGTTCACGTGCAAAGTTTTGTTACTTATGAATCTTAATACCAATACAAAACTGTTTCCAATTTCTGGGGGGAGCTGGAGTGTGTGTTTCTCAGCAAATTCTCACATTAGTGCTGATATGATTTTTTTGGTTTTCAACTGAAATATTAAGATAATTAAACTTAAAAATAAATTATCTTCATTAACACAGTAACATTCTAAGTATTGTCTTACAACTGATTGATGTGCTACATCGATGTTTGAAAAATAATATGGGTAGGAATTGAAAAGGAAAGGTGGATGGAATTAAGAAGCTGTTGGGGCAGGTGCTGCAGAGATGAGCTCACTTTACTCATCAGTGTGAGATTCTACTGAATATGGAGCAATAACTCAGGTTTGCCAGTCCATTTCCATGATCTGTTGAAAGCTACCGATGCCTTTCTTTGCTTCTCTGCCTTTTGAAGCATCCTTTTGATGTCAAGCTTCAAAAAGTAAATAAACAAATTTTGGCATCATTCTCCAGCAGGCAGTGATGCAAAGCTGGATGATTTTGTTGCCAGACTGTGACTGTACCACTGCTGTGGCTGCAAACAGAAGGTTGACAGCACCTATTTAAAAAAAATAACAATACAAAAACTCATTAAATTTGCTCCTGCAGTTCTTATGTGTTTCCTGCCCATTTCTGTTCTTCCATTTGGGGAACTGATGAATAACTCACTGCCCTGCTGAAGACCTGTGACTGACACAAGCACTGCAGAATCCTTTCCACCCTTGCAGACTGTGCCTGGCAGTGTGCTATTTTGCTCCTTAAATAGAGCCTTCATGCGTTCAGTGATCAGATCCGCTCCTCAGGAGCTCTCTGTTGCCTTTTTTAGGCTGAATATACAGTAAAAGTGGGGCACTTTCCTTTGAAGCCCTGGTGCTTTTCTGCAGTTGTCAGCCTTTAAACTGGGTAAGGTGAATCTTTGGTTGAGCTGCCTAAAGGCAAGTGACCTCTGCTTTGCCTTTCTCTGGCTGTAGAGGCATTGTTAAGAATGCAGTTTTTCAGGCTTATGCAGATTGTTCCTCTTTTTGAGAGGAGAGCTGTCTGTGGGTTTATGTGAATAACGTGCATAGCGCTCGACTGTTTTTATTCATTGGTTTGTCAGCACTGGACTTTAGAAGTGTAACATAGATACTGAGAAAACGTAACCTTTCTTTCAGTAAAGATGACGTGGAAAAATGCAAACAGAAGGATTTACTGGAGCAGATGATGGCAGAGATGATTGGAGAATTTCCTGATCTTCATCGGACAATCGTCTCAGAACGAGATATTTACTTGACCTACATGCTGAAGCAAGCAGCAAAGCAGATAGAACTACCTCGGGCTTCAGAAAGTAATTACTTTAAAGCAGATACCTTAACCAGTGTGTTCTTTGCGTGCTATTACAATTCTCAGTTCTCTGTGGGAAAACTGGTGTTCTGTGTGTTTATCCAAGACAGATGCCGCATATCACACAAGATTACAGTGCTTGAAAAGTTACAGGGCATATGACCCCCCTACTGCTACCTCCTGTAGAAGAAATCTCACAGAGCAATAGACTACTAATGATGATTCTTTCTTCACTGTGCTATTTAAACCTGCAAAATACTGATTAGTCTGACAGCTTCTTCAAAAGGCAGGCATCTGGCATTGCAGCACAGCATGGGACAGTCTAGACGTGTGTTGCCTGTCTCACTGTCTCACCAAATTCATTGTCACCCATAGCTGCTCAGGCACAGATTTCCTGCTGAACTAATTACTTCTAATTTTCAGTATTCATCTCACTTTGCTTATTATAAATTGGGCTCCTGGGAACCCTGGTGATACGCAACAAGTATGAACTCTGTGTATTTCAGCAAGGCATAAGCATACAGAGTATTTCTGCAGCCTTCAGAAGTATTTTACTGCTGTGTGCAATCTGCATCCCTTTGCTCATGTAAAGAAATGTGTGTATATATACGTACACAGGCATACTGAAGCAGGGGTTACTTTTTTTTGCTATCTTGTTTATAACTGCTTCAGTGCAGACCTCTGACACTGACTCCTGATTGTAAAAATAGTGAAGGAATTGCACTTCTTGCATTTCCATTCTCTAGTATTACATCAGTGTTGACTTGGTGAAGCTTCACCAATAACATATTGTTAGTGCAGGTAACGTGATCAAAGGAGGCATAGAATCATTAAGGTTGGAAAAGACCTCTAAGATCATCTAGTCCAACCATCCATGCATGCATTCAGTCATTCACTCAAAGGAGCAGACTATAAAGTAAGTTTCATTGTTATTCTTTGCTGGATCATAAGCCACAAAGAATTGTGTAGCGAGTCCTCTGTTTGTTGTTGTTTGTTCCTTTCCTTAAATCTATCTTAAGAGCAGAGTTTGTGAATCACTGGTTCATTGAATGCCTGGGAAACTGGAAGGGTTTTACATGCAGAGGATTTAAAATAAAAGATGGGACTGCAAAAAACAAGAATTGGAATGCATCACCTGACTGACAGTCCTCTGCTGCAGTATTTTAGTAAATGAGACAGTGCCAGAGGTGGTTTTGTTAAGCTGCATGTCCCCATCATTATTACTTGGACATTCTTCTCATATTATTCTCATGACGCATTACCAGTTTTTCCAGCGGGGGAGAGGTGTAATCCAAAAACTTTTGGGATATATGCATCAGTTTTTCCTGAGTGTTGAGAAGGCTGGCTGGTAGATGGGAGGTGAGGGTGAGAGCTGCCCTGTGTTGTGGTGGAGTGGTGACCAGCCACGTGGCTGCTGCACACTAACAGCACAGGTTTTGCTGTTACTTGCTGCGGCCAGGTCTGTAACAGCGAGCTTAACAGGGTGAGGTCTGATCTCAGGCCCTGTGCTCTGGTTGTCCATGTCTGCCAGCCTGTGCCTTCCCATTAATGAGATTTGTGCTAGCTGTCCAAAGCTGTGAGCAAAGCTCTGCTTGGGAGAGAGCAAAGACCAGGGCTGTTCCCCATAAACAGCACAGAAACATGACCCACACAGGGTGGGGAGGAGATGGATTTAGAGGCTCAGCAGAGCTTGCCTGTTCCGTTTACTGGAGCAAACATTTCCTGACAATACGAAGTTATGCTAAAGTTTGAGGGGGGGGGGAGGAAAGAGGAAGAAAAACAATGAATTAAAAACAACACGAGGCAGTGGGTGAGACATGGAATACATGCAATTTTTCATGTGCAGTAATGAGTCTCTGCTTAGAAAATGCTGTCTTGTAATCTTGCACGTTACCTGTTCATTTATAGCTGAAACTGGTTCTCCTATAAATGTGTTCCTTTGTTTCCATTTCTTCCCTAGCTGAACCTCGGAAATACATCCCTGCTGTTGTGGTTGGTGTGGTTGGGATGGGTCATGTACCTGGAATTGAAAAGAACTGGAACTCGGACTTAAACATTCAGGAAATAATGAGGTAAGCTGTCCTTCCCCGTATCTTGCCATAACAGCTTCACTTGCTCAAAGTCAGCAATGATTGGTTTGTTTGGAGGTTTTTTGGTCTTCTGTCCCGGCTTAAAGAAATGCCACTGCTGTAATTGCTACCCTGTCAGCTCACTGACTTGCTGACTGCATACAGCAAAGGAATGGGAACTGCCAAAGGAAAAAAGTAAAAACAATAAGTGGTGGTATATTGAGGGGAGGTGAGGTGAGAAAATGCCATTGTCAATCCATACCAAAGGGTTTTCAAGTGAAAATTCACATGTGGTCTGTAGAAGGTGACAAAAACGGGCTTCCGGCCTAGCGTACTTCAGTGTGGGCTGATTCAAGCCACAGATTTTCACTCCAGTGTAACTGCTAAAATAGGTGTACGTGCTTTAAAAAGAAGAAACTGTTCAGACTGTATCCTGTGAAGCCACAGAGGCTGGGGTTTAAGAGATACATGAGGGATTACAGCATGACCTGGTAGTATGGGTAGGGCCTGCAGTGCTTTAGGACAACTAAGTGGAAGAGTTTCCAGTATCTTTCCTAAGAGCTGAGCACTGCGTTAACTTCACTTTTTAAAACAATATGAAACAAATTACATTTGAAGGATTACTGTGCTAAGATTCTTCTCGTTGAAATCCTTTTCCATTTGTGCTGCTGTGCTGCAGTTGCAGAGCAGTTCCATCCTTGTGTTAGTGACTGCCACCTACTGGAAGGGTGGAGTTCTTAACATCTCTACATGTTAGATTTTATGTGTTGCAAAATGACCTTGGAAGTCATCTGAATCAAAACATGCACATTTCTCAGATGCCCAATTTTGGGGTTCTTTCACTGAACTTGACTATATATTCTCTTAATGTGCAATATCGTACCACTAGTAACTTTGCCCTGATTTAAGCAAAGGGATGTGAACTCAGTTCAGCTGTGTCCTAATGTTAGCACATCTAACATGCTTAGCGTGCCCATCATGGTTTTGCACTGCTGATTGTTTCTGCCGATTGTTTTCTTATAGAAACATTTTCTTGATATAAACAAACAAAAGCTTGGGGCTGGTTTGAAACAGCAGAGCCCTGTCACTGGGAGCATGGTTTGAGTAGCAAACTGGCTATAGGAGCAGGGCTGGCTGAGGAACCACAGGGCCTCTGGCTCTGTATG
>PPHD01027482.1:0-11159 GCA_002909625.1 Bambusicola thoracicus
ATTTACAAAAAATGCCTTAATGTGGCAACCTGTATTTGAAGCATTTGAATTTGGAGCAATTAATTATAATAATCTTCAACAGCCATGTCTTATTCCGTAATGTTTTCTGTTGTCTAACTCTATGAGCTGTAAATATTTGTTTCTCTGCAATTCAAACATACCACTCAGTCACTAATGAGAATGCAATTCTGGCTCTCAGCAGGAGAAAAATACTTAACTGGGAATGCCCGAAAGACATACTGGAAATCAAGAGAACTGTAAAGTAATCTTTTTTTAAGAGCAGGGACATATAAACAGGTTCCTGTGGATAATCTTTTCTATGGACTTCTTAAGTAGAGTATAAGTTGGTCTGTGATCTTATGAACTTGCATTTATCTGACTTCATATACAAGCTTCTCTAAGTATCAACATAAAAGGAGTCAGGACATCTCATTTCTTACGTCAAAAACATTTATCTGAAAGAAAGAGCAAGTCATTGTGATTGCAAACTGCTCAATATGCAGCAAGTTCACATCCCACAGCCCAAGCTTTGCTCTTGATCTCTCTCCTCAATTACCATTCCTCATTCCCACTGAAGGAGAAATTAACAGCCCCGAGGCAAAAAGCACAGTCCGGTTAGACTGCACATCAAGCAGAGAAGTAGCAATGAGAAGCCTCACCCCTTACAGAAATTGTGCTGAACAAGAGGTTGGTCAGATTTGGTGGGAAAATGAGACAACATGTGCAAAGATGAGATAGGAAAGGAAATTAATGGGGGGAACAATCCTGTTTCATGTGTAGGAGCATAGCCTCCAAGCACCATCCCTCACTGCTCCATTCAGCCTCCAGGCATCTAGCATTGATTTGCCTGATGGTACGCTCTCTGAACTCTTGAACAGCCCTGAACATACTCATGTGATTATGTTTCTTCTATACAATCTTTGTTTACAGGGCTGGGATTTTTCCTGGCACAACCACTGGCCATTTCATGAACATGTGTCCTCCACAGTAGAAAAGATAACCAGAGACAGTGAACTTGGGCAGGGAGTGAAAATGTTCTTAGAAATGAATGAAGTGAAAACTTTTGTTCAACAAAGGGAAACAGCTACCTGAAGTGTCAGATTATAATTTTATTTCAATATTATTAATTCAGGAGAGCTTAAAGAGCTAGAAATGTGATCTGATGGTCAAGAAGTCCAATGGCATCCTGGGCGGCATTAGGAAGAGCATTGCTAGCAGAGCATGGGAGGTAATCCTACCCCTCTACTCTGCCCTGGTGAGGCCTCACCTGGAGTCCTGTGTCCAGTGCTGGGCTGCCCAGTACGAGAGCGACATGGACTTACTGGAGAGAGTCCAGTGAAGGGCTTCTAAAATGATAAAGGAATTGGAGCATCTTTCATGTGAAGAAAGGCTGAGAGATTTGGGCCTGTTCAGCCTGGAAAGGAAAAGGCTCAAGGGATCTGATGAATGTATATAAGTATCTGAACAAAATGTGTTTTGAGGATAGGGCCAGAATCTTCTCATCGGCACCCAGTTTTCAAAGAAAATGGGCACAACCTGAAACACAGGAAGTTCCAACTGAACATGAGGAAAAACTTCTTTACTGTGAGAGAGATTGAGCACAGGCTGTCCATAGAGGCTATGGAGTCCTCTTTGGAGTTATTCAAAAGACATCTGGACACAATCCTGGGAAACATGCTCTAGGGAACCCTGTTTGAGCAAAGAGATTGAACTAGATGATCTCAAAAGGCCCCATTCAACTTCAGTCATTCTTTGATTCTGTTCTTCTTAAACCTACTTTCCACTAATTAAAATTTGCTATAAGTCCTGCTTTGTTTTTTTTTTTTTTTTTTTTTTTTTTAACTTGAGTCAGAGATCTCAAAATGCTCACTAAAGCTAATTCTACATTATTTGCCTGAAGTTGCTGGTTGTTTTCCATTGATTCCTGGGGTTCTCCTTGGCGCCTCTCAGCCATTGCTGCCTAGAAGCCCTATCCAGGATTGGAGCTCCATTTGTTCTACCCCTGTTTATAGCAAATGAACAACAATGCTGACTCCAAGAGCTTTTAAGTTCAAGGTAGGTCCTGGCCACTGGCATTAAGCCACAGCATGTGCAAGCTCACTATTGATTACAAGAGGAGCTCTATGCAGAGACAGCAGTTTTCTCCTCCACAGTTGCAAAAATCAGAGCCAACTTGAACATGAGTTGATAGTGAAACAGACTAGAATGAAAAGGAAGAAAATTAGGGAACTAAAACTGCTAGTTTGTGTAAATGAGATGTGCACAGAAACAAAGTCCTGGGCAACTGAGCATCACTGAATACTAGAGCATTGGCAGCATGTTGAAATTCTGACCACAGAGTTAACTTTCTTGCTCAGCCCCAGTTTCCATTATTTCACCATAAGCCAGCCCATGGTTAAATGGCAGCCACACTGTCCTGTAGTCATGTTACCACATCCAGAAACACAAGCAGTGCGGTATGTTCAGGTCACTCACCACACGTAAATACAGCCAGCCATATGGCTTCCAGTGTTGGTGCTTGTACTACTCACATAATGTGGCAAAACTCTATGATATCTCTGTGCTTGGTCTGAAGCAGCATTTTTTGTCATTTGTTTTCACATATTTATTGAGCATCAGTGGATAAAGGAAGAACAACTGATGTCATCTACCTGGACTTGTGCAAAGCATTTGACATAGTCTCACATAACATCCTGGGCTGCATCAAGAGAAATGTGACCAGCAGGTTGGGGGAGGTGATTCTGCCCCTCTACTCTGCCCTCCCTGCAATACTGCATCCAGTTCTGGAGCTCCCAACATCAGAAAAACATGGAGCTGTTGGAGCAGGTCCAGAGGAGGGCCATGAAGATGATCAGAAGGATGGAACATACGCCCTCTATGAGTACAGGCTGAGAGAGCTGGGACTTTTCAGCCTGGACAAGGCTGTGAGGAGACCTTATAGCAGCTTTCCAGTACATGAAGGGGGCCTAAAGGAAAACTGGAGAGGGACTTTTTATAATGCCATGTAGCGACAGGAAGAGGGTAAATGGTTTTAAACTGGAAGAGGGTAGATTTAGACTAGATATTAGGAAGAAATTCTTTACTGTGAGGGTGGTGAGACAGGTTGTGAGACAGGAACAGGTTGCCCAGTGAGGTTGTGAATGTCCCCTCCCTGGATGCAATCAAGGCCAGGCTGGATGGGGACTTTGAGCAACCTAGTCTAGTGGGAGGTGTCCCTGCCTACAGCAGGGGAATTGGAATTAGATGATCATAAAGGTCCCCTCCAGTCCAAACCATTCTATGATTCTATGATTCCCTTACAACTCAACTGAGTTTGCAACTGACAGCAGAGTTTTTCCCACTGGATACTAATCAACAAGCCTTTTCATTTCAGAATTTGTTTTTCAGATCAAGACCAAACATATCCTTTAACCAACATCTCTCTCTCTTCTTTCGTTTCCCTCATTTCCTTGAGTGAAACCCCTGTTGAAGTAGTGAAGAATTCCACACAAGGCAATGAAGATTCAATATACATAGCTTAGAGATAATTGTTTCCCTATAAACTGATTTCAAAAAGAGATCTTGGCACTTTGGCCAAAACCACATCTCTTAAATTATCTCATAAAGCTCCAAACACACAGTCCTGATTTTTTTTTTTTTTTTTTTTTTTTTGCCCATAGTAGAAAGACAGTTGTACTTTGGCACCATTAAAAAGGTTTTGAGAATGATGATAATTTAAAACAAAGTATTCCCCAAGCAGACTGCGGACTTGAGCAGAAACAGCCACAGAGTCCTGTGAGGACTTCACAGCACAGAATTGACTTAGCAGGGAAGTGTGTAGATTGTACAGCGATGGATGCTGTACAAAACTCTGCAATATAGAAGATAGATGGCCATTTGAAAGAGATCGAGAAAAAGGACTGAAAACCAGAACCAGTTGTTTGCAAATTATTATCAGTATCAGACAGGGTAAGGATACATACAAAAACTGTGTTGATAAAGCCTTGTGTTGCCATTTGATCTCTTCCAAATAACTGTTCCAGTGTGAAAAAAGCTATTGTTATAAGAGACTTCATTAGTGCTTTCTTTGGGCACAGAAATGTCAGCATCACTGGGGCCAGATGGAAGGAAAACAAACAGCAAATATCCCTCTGCTTCTCTTGGTCAGGACTCCAAACTGGGTTTTCCCTCTGTGATGGGAACCAGTATGGGAGTAAAGGGTTCAAGAGATGTCTGGCTGAGGTCTTCAGCTTGGTACTGAGATACAAAGCCTTTATCCTCATCCTTGTTGTGCTAGGTGCTCATTAAATACATCTCCTGGTTTATTTTTTTCCCCCCCCACAAATTAATTGCTTGGTTTCAGAGACTAAAGTTGAAGGCATTCCATTAGTCTTACTCTTGGCAAGAAGTTGGGCCTACTCATGTTCTTCAAGCAGAAGATGGTGTGATGGAAATACACATTCAGACATTCCCCATCTTCTCATCAAAACACATCCTCAGACAAAATGATGTAAAAAACAAAGCAATTAATTATTTGATAAATTCCTGTTAGTTAAATAAAGATCTCATTCTGTAAACAGAAGAAAATGCACTTTCACTAAAGACAGTAACAGAAATATATATGTTTGTACTTGTGAATTTAAGTTAAATTCAAAGGGTTCATTTTGAGACTCAGTTTCACTTCTTAATTTTGCAAATGTTGTTGATACATTCAACGGTTCATTAGCATATCCTGTATGCTCTTTAAATTATACAGGAGCTGCTTTCAAAAAAAAATTGCTAATGGAGATTCCGGAGAACACAGACACACAAAGAAAAAGCTTAATATCTATCATTTTAGTGTTAGTCAGAGCCTACAGAGATAAAAGATATATTCTGGGACTGTATAAGTCTGTACAAATGAAGAATAAAAACCAAATGAAAGAGTAGGAGACTGAGCATCTGTATTTCTGTAGACTAAACACACTTATAAAGGAAAACACATTGGGGAACTCTAATGATCTGTACACTACAGCAGCACCAGAGAGATCTGGGACAGAAAACTGGCAACAGAATTCTAAAATTATAGCAATAAAAATTATCAGTTTTCTTCCTCAAAGTTTGTACTGCTTTCCAGCTGGTTCTTCATAATAGCAAAGTTCTCCATTTATTGTAATATTGAAATGAAGCAGCACCAAACAGACAAGCAAAAAACCTTTCTCTGTGAAAATTCCTGAAAGTGCAAAATTTGCAGCAGAAAACTTTAAGATAAATTTCTGGGAAGCCTTTAGAAGGCATTGTGTGAGCAGTGCAGGCTTCTCTCTGAACGTGCGAGCGAAAAGTAGTGTTAATTTTGAAAAGGTTTCAAACCCTTTCACTCAGATTTTCTTCGCATTTTGAAACCACAGGAGCAGTGGAAAATAATGTTAACTTAAAAGAGCTCATGAATGAAGATGGAATACTTTTTAAAAAGAGAGCCATGAGGTAAAGCTTACGGCCTTAGAGCCGTGTGCCTTCAGGAGTTCAACTCAGTGACCATGTTACCTGGCTCACTGGCTGATTGCCAGTTTTCACAGAATCACAGAATTCTGTTGATTATTTCTTGATGTGAATGCCTCCCCTTAGCAAGAAAAAATAAAATAAGAGCTAACGGATTCATTTATCTGCCCCGTAACTACTAAACAACTGACTGATTTCAGTCCATTCATTTGAATTTACAAATACTGAAAAGCCTGTAAATGCCAACATAATCCTTTCTATGCTCATATTCCAGAAAACTCCACTAACATTTTTCATTCCCAAGAAGCGCAAAGAGTTTTACAGGTTGTGAACAAAGATCACTTTGCCAGCTCATAAAATAGCTGTATGCGAGAAAATACAGCTGTAATTCTCTTCTATTTCAGAATTAAGGACTGGGAATCTTAATTAGACATAGGGATAATATCAGCTAGTTACATAAAACAGAATAAAACTTCATAAAGGTTATAAAATCTCATGCTTCAGGACATTAGTCAAGCAGTAATGAATGGGTTAGTAGGAAAATACCTCTGGGGAGCAGGCAATTTTTTCATTTCCCCCTTCATTTATCGTCTCTGAAAGTGAACTCATCTGAACAGGTGGAAATGAGTCCAGTGGGTCTAATGAGGCAAATGAAAAAGAGGATAGGAGTTACAATGAGGATGACTAGTTAGGAAATGAAGCTTTGTGAGAAGAAATAGCTGAATAATGCATGAGCTTGCATTATGGCTACCTCTGCTCCTTTCCCCATTCCGTGCCCTGCGTTTTGTCACCAATTACCAAGGTGAAGCAATTAGGCATGTCGATTCTCAACTACCCATAACCTACCTCTAGCTCCCAGCACGGATGGGACTATTATGTACATACTATTACAGCTTTCCCACTTGTACGGACCAGTACGTTTTTAGGATCAATTTAGCTGAGGGTTATAATGCACAAAAGAGATGTAACGTGTCTTCTTACTAAACCAAACAGTACGTATCAGAGGATTTTTTGTCTTCATCTCAGCATGGACTCTTTCTCTGGGGAAGACACAATGCGTCACAGGGGTTTTGGTGTCAGTGGTGACTTGTCTTCGCTCCAGAGATGGCTCCTTCTGCACAGAGATCACCCTTGCTGCAAAATCCTAATGACAAGGCAGCTTGTAACCTCAGTTAAACTACATGAACTCAGCCCCATAATCCTCACCTGCAATCAATTTTGGCTATTCATTTACAGCAAACATACCAACATCCTGTTTCTGCTGGTACATTACAGCAAGATAGCTGTAAATCCTTCAGAAACACCCTCATCTACACCAAAGACAAAGCCTGTGTGAACAAACTGAGCTGCCAATAAATCCGATGCAAGCTGTACCTAAGCCAGACTCTCAGCTGGTGTCGATTGGCGCAGGTCCACGCATGTCAATTACAAGCAATATGATGTCTGTCTCTGCTGGTGGTGGGCCATGTGCTAATTTGAAACAGCAGAGGACACAGCACACTGGACAACTCATGCTGGGTTGCAGTGGTGTGCAGTAAATCAACTACATGCAGTTTGATGCATGTGGTTGGAGCATCATAGCACAGTGGTTGGAGCTTTGGCCCAGTCTTGGTTTCTAGCTCTGCTGCGTAGGGTCTGAGTCTCATCATAGCCACAACTGTCCCGTTACACGGGATGATATGATGTTCCATCACACAAGTTGATGTGGTGTCCCACCACACAGGGTGATGTGATGTCCCATCACATGGGATGGTGTGGTGAGCAACTTTCAACTTCTCTTGTGGATGTTGCTTCCAGTGTGGAGATTGTGGGGGTGCATTTAGCAAAACAGAGAAAGCTCAGAAAAGGAGTGTGAACAGCCCTGCAGCCTGCCTGTTGCAGAAATGCTTCAAGCATGGTCATAAACATTTTATGAGATCACAACAATTATTAATCAGTGCACACACATAGCAGGCAGCCAGGGTTGCCACCAGGCTCAGCATAGCACCTTTATACCCCTGGGGCCAGGCAGCCATCAGTCAGATGGGGAAGTGTCAGCCTCTGCTGGAAACGACTGAACCCTGACCTTGCTGAGCTGCTTCTATTTTATTTCTTGGAGTTTTATAACATTTTTTATGAAGCTTTGTCTTTCTTTTGCTCAGAGCTCAGCACCAACGTATTTCAGTAAGGCTCAGATCAGATCACACCACTTCACAGATCTGGGTCTTGGCCCACAGACAGCTGAAACCTGGGGCTGTATCCCCCATCTCCAGCTCCAGCAGTGTATTCACGCTTCCCTTTGCATTGACATCAGCTTAGCTATTGGCCTCGGGCTTTCAACGATGATGTGATCCTCCACTTGACTCTATACATCTGGAGAACAATCCACTCAAAAAGTCCATCAGCAGGTTAACTAGGGAGACGTCCACAGGAGATGCAAGCTCTCCTTGCCCTAAACAAAGAAATGAACTGAGCTCCGGTGTCTCAGTCCTGGAAAATTGCCTTGACACTAAGCTGTTGATTAAAAGGGAAACATTTCCCTTTCTTCCTCTATT
The DNA here is from genome assembly GCA_002909625.1 of Bambusicola thoracicus. Classification (NCBI taxonomy): domain Eukaryota; kingdom Metazoa; phylum Chordata; class Aves; order Galliformes; family Phasianidae; genus Bambusicola; species Bambusicola thoracicus. The sequence goes on from PPHD01027482.1 coordinate 7,992, forward strand.
TTATGAAAGGACTTTGAACAAAGTCCTCTAGAGCCATAGATCTCATTTTCCACTTAAGTCCAAAATGAGAATGGGATTCTTTATTTCATATTTCATTCTTTATTTCATCCTCTCCTCTCCTCCCTTCTCCTTCCCTTTCCCTTTCCTTCTTCATTTAGACAAGTTAAAAAATAACACTACAGTTTGAAATAAAATGTTCACTCCCATTTAGCAGACAAACTACCAAATCAATTATTCATGGAATCCTATGTGTAGTGCTGCCCCATTATGTATTTTATAGAAAGCATTCCCTGCATTTTACACTGTTCTCTGTTTTTTAAGGACTACCTTAAGGAATTACTTGACCTCTAGTGTCCCTGAGACTTTCAGAAGGAATCTGCTGCTGATGCTTACTGAAACAGAAGATGCACAAGGAAACAGATTGAAGACAACTTCTAAGGTTTGGGGTTATTTCAGAGCATGAGTGTAAGACCGTGTTTCTGTGAATAAATGCAGGGACAGTCTGATTTTCCACATCGATACATTCTCCTGGGGGTAATAAAGTAGGAAAACAGCATTCTGATCCTTCTTTCATCTATATGGATGCTTCTGAAACAAAGGTTACATCTAGACTTCATTACAGGTTAACATCGCTGCTTTTTAAAACTTTTGCTCTTGCTTAATTTTAGCAACACTTTACCAACAGAGAAGACTACGATTTCCAAACCAATTCTTGAGAAAAAATGGACAGAAGACTGAACTGACCGACGGATTGAACTGCTTTTGTTTGGTGACACTGAAATTTCAGTGTTGGTCAGACTGTAATTAAAAATTCTGTGCATAAGGGGTATATTTTTCCAAATTTCTATGTTTTACAACCCGCTTTCAAAGAGCCAGGTCTGGGGTCTGTAGCACAGCAGGTGTGGTCACACAATCTAAACAGGCTGAGTTATGGCAGGTGGACAAATTGCCACCATGCAGCTGAGTCACCACAGCTGTCCAGTTGTGCCTCATGGCTTATTCCAGTAATGAGTCAGAACATTCGATGACGCAAAATGTATTTCCCCAATAGTGGGGAAAAACATGAAGAGTCAGTTATTAGCACCCAGCTGCTGGGCAATGTTTCCATGCACCAACGTGACTCCATCATTCCTGATTATATGCCAAAAAGGTGCAAATAATCAGTGCTATGGGCTCAGATGAGGAGTGGTAGATTTTGAGTTTCCATGGCTTGATTGAATTTCACCATGTGTAACTTAGATTCATTTGCAGGAATAACAATCGCCATTTGTGCCCACATTTCATAAAGAGGCTCAAGTGGGCTTCCCAAAAGCATTCTAGAACATTAGAAACTTAAATTCTATTGAAATCAGTCAAGTATTTACGTTCAATATAATACTAGTCCTAATATATACCTGCCAAATTGCTTCATCTTGTAACTTGTCACATGAATATGCCTCAAGATGCAAGACAACATGTTTTACAACCTGAAAGGTGTTTTTGTTTGTGAATTATTTTACACTGAATGTATCTTCAATGAGTGTTTGCTCTATCATCTGTTTATTTCTACACATAGCGTCTTGCAAAGATCTTTTTCTACACTCTTTTGAGGAAAAAAAACTTTCTGCAGAAGATTACTTAGCATAATATTGCAGTCATTTTTGTCACTGTATTCATTTCATCTCTTTCTTTCTCTCATACTGTTCTTATTTCAAAATCTCTCAGTAAAGCAGAAAGCATGCATAAAAATGTGTAATAGCCATTTTGACTGGAAAGCAAGTATTTTGCATGTTGATCTTTATTATAAGATGATTTGTTTAATCCTTGCTAATAATCTTTGTAGCTATAAAGATCTTTATGGTATTTGTTTTGGCTTTTTATTAAGAAGGGTTTGACTGACTACATTTCTTTAGTGCAGACTTCAGAATACAAGGTAGTCTGCTACCTTGCCTGTGTAGATTTTAGAGAGAAATAGGTACTGAAATACAATGTTTTTTTTTTATCCTCAAGTGCACATCTAAAATCACAGAGCTAATTTGTGCCCTTAAGTGCCTAATTATTTCTACTGACTATGCAGAGCTGATGGTGAGTAGCTCAGACACATTCATTTGGAGCAAGCATTCAAAACTGATATGAAGTGATCCAATGCTTTAAGTTTAGGGGAAGGATTTTCAGTAGGTCACGTAGCTGTGCAAACCAAAGTGAAACTAAACTGGTTTCAGGATTGAGTTTAATGATGACCACAGTGATCTTACTAATTTTTCCCACTATCTCATAGATGTGAAGAAGTGGAAACTGTACAAAATTGTTCCCTGCCATCAGATCTTTTCCATCCCAAGCCTCATCCAACCTGCATTTAGCAAACAAACACAGCTGATCATCAGGATTATAAGGAATTAAATATGTGTGCAGTTCCACTGTCCTGACCTCCAAGGCTACAGAGATATCTTTTCTGTGAGTATTAGTGATAAATGTCCAACTGAAATGAGTTACCATTAGGATGTTAAATAAAGGTTATTGAATGCTTTATTTTGGGGGTGGGGGAGGGATTTCTGACTTCAATCACATAATAATACTGGGCAAGTAGCGCTTCAATGCTACTGGCCAATAAAACATAGATTGCACAGCTGATGCCACACTACAAAAATTATCTCTCTCTGAAAATGCTTGTGAGTAGTTCACACAACAAAGAAAATTGTGCTACACAGGGACACATTATGCTACACGTTATACAAAACCAACATAGTGTGGAGCATATTATTTCCTAATAATCGTTTTTATGGTACTTCTAAGAGGTCTGTAAGTCATCTGTTTAGCCTGAAGAAATACCTCTTGAGTGTTAAAAAGCTGGGAAAAATCTACAGTTCAGAATTCATTGGCTTTTCACTAACACCCCTCATCATTTTAGAGACCAGATGAATTTCTGTCTTGATGGAGCTTGTGGCAGTCTCCACAGACCCAAATTCTGGTTTCTTCTCCTTGAGGTGCTCCTGCTAGCCTGGTCTGTTAGCCCTCAGTCTGTGGACATGTCATAGTGCTCCCGGTGCACTGCTTTGCCACTTCAGAAATTCTTCTCTGAGTGGAAGGCAGTATTTCTATGTGCTCTTAACAGTTTTCTTTCTTGATTCACATTAGGAACCAAAAATTTTTTCTAATAAATATTTTTTCCCTTCCTTTCCTTCTTTCCTT
>PPHD01027484.1:0-11159 GCA_002909625.1 Bambusicola thoracicus
TTTCCTTTTCCTTTTCCTTTTCCTTTTCCTCTTTCTTTTTCCCTGAAAATGTGTTGATTTCCATATGACAAATAATCCAATTTCTCACTGTTTCTGTCTATAATTTTGCAAACTTCTTGCAGATTCAGATGTGACTGTCCCAGGTATTTGCAGTGAATGTTCCCAGGGCACAGAGCAGGGAGCACAATAGCACACATGTTTAGCTGCTGTGGAAGGCTCAGCAGGGCTCTTTGCTCCCTCCCTGTCTTGAGTGCAGAGAAACCAGCCAAGCAAAAGTCAGAAGTTCTTGGCTGTAATTCTCAGACTATTTTCAATAGGTTGATGTTATACTGTATTTTTCCTTTCATCTACAAAAATGTCTTGCATTTGTACTTGTGGCTGTTCCAGCAGTCCACCTTGTACAAAATCATGTGCTGCTGCATGAAGAGAGGTCTCTCTAAAGAGTGAACAGAGTCAAATAGTAGAAGCGATGAAAATGCATTTATTTGTCCCTCTTCACATTTCCCCTTGGACAGAGAGGTGAATTTGTGTTATCAGCATGGCATGAACAGGCTTTTTCTTTTACTGTAGTACTGACTTTACATTCAGTTAAAGCATGACACTACTCTCACAATGCAGCATTCCTGTAGCAACAGGAAGGTAATTGTAAATTCTGGAGACCTACATATGTGTATCTAGCTTTTCTATGAAAAGAACTAGATTAATGAGAAATGAACATGTTAAAGATGGCTGATAAGTAGGAAATACATTTTCTAAAGAAATCTGAGAGGAAAGAAGGATGTATAATAAAGTTATGGGCTGAGAGAGTAGATTTGGTTCCCATCCGTACAACAGAGTATTTGTGTGACCTTGATAAGTCACTTCATAATGCACTGTCACTTTTCTCCACACTTCTTTGCTCAAAGGTATTGAAAAGATTGGTTGCAGAAACAACTGTGGTAAAAAAGTGTGCACTTCACATGAAATCTCCAGAACTATTGTAAATCCTTCGACTGTTAAGAAGAACCACCTCAAAAATCTCTATTTTACTGGGGAGCACCTGCGCAGATAATAACCTCATCTTGAGTGACCCTCTGGCAGGCAACCAAATTTTGTCGTCCTGCAGGCATATAGCTCATTATGATTCAGTGGTGTTCTGAATGGAAGAAATGAGGTACATTACTCATGAGAGTGTTGCTCTTGCATGGTATGACTGGATAACCACTATCGATTATATATCTGAAATTCTGAATTACTGAAATACTTAGAGAACTCTTGACATTCTTCCCATTTCTGTTACTGAATGCTGCTAGAAGTAGGGTGTGGACAGGAATAAACTTTGTTATAAAAATATTTACTCCTTACTTTTTCTGAGTAAATGCCACAAATATCTACATAAATGGCACATAAAGATTTCACGAATCAGACCTCAGGGTAGATATCTAAGTGGTCCCCACTGTATTCACATACAAACTATTGCACAGTATATTAGGAATTGCAATAGAAAAATAGCTATAAAGTATTAGCATGATTTTGCTTCTAGTTTTATAGCTTCTTGTCTTGATGAACTCCTTTTTTAAAAAAAATAATGGAAAAGTTGGTAAAATATTGCAAATGTGGATAGAAAGTAGTGACACTGGGCCAAAATTTGGAGATATTTTAAACTTTCCATATTCATTTGTTACTCTGGAAGAAAGATGAGTCCAGGTTACACTGAATACATTTCACATACAGTCCTCCTAGTTATCAATTAACTCAACTTACTTCCTCATCAATTCCTTTCCCCCTCAGTCCTGATGGTTTTATGACCTAGACTGGCGATACCCTTAGGCACTCCATCTGATAATTGACACATTTTCTAACACAGCATAGTGATGCCCAAGTCAGTACTTTCAGGCCGTGACTTCAGCTTATTGGAGACTGCAGCAGGGACTCCTTTTATCCCTCATACATCAGAATACACTGACAGCTCTCCCAGGCAGGGACAAGGCAGATCTCTCCCTCAGGAAAATGTATGCAAACACCTCCGGAACATTGTACTCGTTGCTAGGCATCACACTGGTGACATCTTTATGATAAACATGGTATGCAGAAGAAGGCCTAATAAAAGAATAACAAATTATTACATCCAGAGGGCAATTTTACAAGATTAACTGGTGTAATAAATTACTGCTGTAGTCAGAATACTATGTTACCTTTTAAGGTATTTCACAGCAGAGTGCAAATGAACCAGCCTATAAAAACACAGACTATCTCACAGAAAATAATAAACACATTCTTACATTTTTTAATACCCGTCATGATGCCAGTGTGTGGTATTTTGCTTGCTTCATGGTAGCTTCAGCAAGTGTTTGCTATAAAATAAGACTATACATGCAATTCATACCAAGATATCTCTGTTCATTATTTTTTTCCCTGCTGCTGGATGTTCAGTACCACTGTAATCTACATAATATCAATTTGAACAAAAGCCTGTAGCATTTTATTTATAAAAATATTTTCATACATTAAAAAGTATGAAGAAAATGCCAGTAGCCAAACAGATTTTTTTTCCCATTTGCTTTCATATGAAAAAGTCAACTCTGATTCCCTCTGTTTCCTCTGTCCCTATCCATTGTGACTTGCTTTCTCTCCTTTCCTTTTTAATTGTCTGAATATTTCACATTACTCCATTAGTAATTTTCATTACAATTATAGTCTTAACTTTTAGAATCACATACACCTTTTGCTTTAAAGACAGCTTTCGGGAGGAAAATTATCCCTCTTCTGAACCCTAATTGAAGGAAGACGCTGTGTATTGTCATGTAATAATTTTATACCAATATATAAGTGAATTTTCATTTGCATTTCATTTGTAAATGAATGAGGCGTGTTTTCCTGTGGTTATTCCAGTCAGAATCCCAAGATTTCCCACAATCCATAAAAGACAGAGCCTACATCTGGAGTTCAAAGGCCATGGATGTGCTACAGTTTATCATAAACTTTCCTATGTTACTCAAGTATAATACATTAACAGAGTAACAGTTATGTATTTGTAATCTGCAGTCTGTTTGCAGCTGGTTACAAGGTCATATTCTTGCAGTTCTGCCAGTTTGGGATAAAATGCCTTTATAACTGAAGCACTGGTCTCTGCTTTCAAAAAAAAGGCATGCTATATAGATTGGGTATTCACTCTAGTTTTAGTCTTATTGAGTGATGGTGTGCTCCAGTCTTCTAAATTTTGATGTACACATTGCCGTTTCCTCTCACATGCTAAGGGTAAAGCTTATGGGACCGGAGTCTGACAAGAACTAGTAGCTCCAAAAAGCCTTTTTGGACAGCTGGTCAAAATTACTATTTCACTCCTTATAGAAAAGTAAAATTTCCTATAGTAATCACAGTAGCTAAGTTGAAAAGGTGGCTTTACATGTATGCAGAGTAGTCATTTACTGGAATGTAAATGATGTGTAAATGACAAATGCAGAAGATACAGAAATATTTTGAAAAGTGCCAAAAGAGCACTACTTGAGTAGCTACATGGATCCCCTGTCTGTACACTAAAAAACAACTCATTTTTTAGATTCCATCTAATCCCCCTGCATAAGTGAACTGGAAGTATGTGTGTTCTTATTGATGGGTTACTTGAGTTCACACAGAAAGTGATCTGTGGCAGTCCTACGTATTGAACACAAATTTCCTGAATTCCCGGCAATGTCACGGGAGAGGGAATAGTGGATGGTGCAAGATGGAAAAAAAGAAAAGAAAATAAAAAACAGATAAAAAAACACAGCAGAAGGAGGGGATGAGCATGGTACACATCTTTCAAGGCACTGATAAAAGGTGGCACTCGGGCATCATCATTGATGGGGATCAAGTGGAAGGTTCAAAACAAACTTTTCCTTCGACAAACAAAATAATGCTCTCTATGGGTGGATGCCATAGAGGAAGGCCAAGAGACAGCATGCTGAAGACAAAAGTAGAGTCTGAGCTGTGGGAAGACATGAGCCAGGTCAGTGTAGGGGAAGGGAGGGAGAAGGGAGCAGAAGGGGCAGAAGATGAGATCTTGAAAAGGCCTTGAAGCATAGGGATTAATTTGAACCAATGAACTTCATCAGAAAATGTTATTCAGATGCCTGAACGTATATATATGTTCATTCTGGTCAGAAGATTATCAGCAAAATATGTACTATTTGTAGAAAAATGTCAGGAAAATGAGGATCACTGGTTATGTTTTAACAAAACATGAAGAGTGATGCACTATTGCTGTATCAAAATAAAATTTCATTAAAATAAAAGATGAATTATGCAAATCAAAATGGAAATACCTCCAAAAATTATTATTCAGGGTTATCTAAAAAACTTACTCCAGTACTTCTAATTTCTTTGTGGATTCATCATATGCAGGATTTAGATTTCATGTTTCAGTTCAGTATCAGACACTTCTTGAAGACTAAAGAGCTCTTGAAAGATGACATATATATATATATATATATAACTAATTGAGTACAAAACTCAGTGCCTTTATGTATGAAAAAGTATAGTAATGATAACAAATTTCAGAAGATATTTTCAGTGTTCTAATAAGACGAAGAATTCACAAAAAGCTTCATCCTCCTCAGTTAAATATAATATCCAGTTGTATTTTCAGAGGACTGTTTTTTGTCCAAACACAGAAATACTTGCACTCAGAATTCAATGCTGCTTCTCTGTGAAAGTAACCAGATAAGTAAAACTCTAGCAATTTTCTCAGAAGAAACATTAAATAATTTATCCTTCTATAAACATTACCCTCGCTCCCCAAATCCAGACTATAATTTAAGAAGTAATAGTTCTTTGACTACAATTATTTTAGGATATTCAGCATGAATACCTAATACAGATTTGAGCAACAAAACAGTGCTAAATTCTTTTCATAGGTTTTACTGGATTAACTTGTTAAAAAAAGAGCACTGAATAAAGCTACTACCAGGAACAGAAAAGCATCTGGATGCAGTAGCAAAATGTGTTGTGCATGAGGTTGTGGAAAATTCAACCTTTTGCTTAATAGACAGTACTTTGTACGTGGTTCTAAGGAGGTATTTGCTTCAGAGTTTTATCTGAACAATATAAGGAGGAGGATGGTCTTCATAATCAACTACCATTCAAGGCAAAATTGCACTTAGGAAGAAAAGGTAGCTCATCAGCATCTTGCTTATCAACTCCAGAGGCACTGCCTTGTATGCAGAAGCTTCTGTATTTATGAACCCCGGCATGATGTTTGGGAAGAGACCAGTCTCTGTACTTGTAGTGGAAAACCTTAAAATGTTCAACCAAATGCACACTGCAATTAAACACCACAAAAAATAAAAAAGATATTCAGGAATAACTTTTGATGAGATAAGTGGAAGCATTGACTTAACACTGCTTCAGAATTTTTCCTTTTCTTTTACTCATACATTTATTGTTGCTTCATTAAGAAAAAGAAATAGTTATAACTTCTGACTACCATGTGCGATTGACAAAAAATCATATTTCTTAGAATTTTCATTCTGGGCCTTACAAATGGGAAAAGAGAAGATCTAGCCAAATGTCACTGCAGCTCTTCTTACAGTGACCCCAGTGTTGAGCAATATTTTGTGTACACATGCTATAAGTTGATCAATTGTAATGGTTTGTTTTGTCTCTATGTTCCGGGAGTTTTACACATCTTACCTTAATTCATCTAAATTCTATCATCCAATTTGTGTCGGGTCCATATCTGCTATAAGCAGAAAGCAGAGGAGAAAATAAAAATGTTCAGAGCATGAATAGATACAATAACAATCTTCATATCGTACGTAACTATGCACTGGTTGTAGCTATACATAACCAGTTACTATTGAAAGAAACTAGCTTTCTCAAAACAACTTCAGTCATAAATTAATTGACCTTGCTTTCCTGAGGTGTAGGTTAGCAACCCCTATAGGTACAAATAAATCCATCTTGCAGATATTTAGTCATTGTATCTCAATTTCTCCAAATTGATACTGAAACTGGATTAGAAAAAATGAAAGGGCATATAAATCTGCAACTTGGAAAATCTTCCCAATCCCATTAGCCTACTTGCATTTAATCATTCTTACCTGAGATACAGGTTAGTCATTTGAAATGAAAAAATTTATGATGCCATAACTTATTTGAGGAAGTCCAAGTTAACGGGGCTATTTTGTAACTTTGGACTGCTGCAGTTATTCTGAGATTTTTTAAATGCTGAGGAGTTTTCTGCTACCTACACCCCAGCTATCTCAGCTGCCACTTAATTTCTTGCAGAATCCCATGTTATCTGCTGGGAGAGGAAAAGAGACCGGGCACAGATGTCATTTTCTCAGTAGCAGAAAAAGTATCCAGTTATAACGTACTCCTGAAACACTGTTGGGAAAAATAATTGCCAGCTCCTTTCTCCAGGGTAGTCTAGAACCTCCCTGTATGTATTCTGCCCCTTAGGGAAAACCAAAATCACTTCACTAATCTGACAATACTGGGAAAATTGAGTCAGCTGAGTATGAATTGATATTTATTGCCTGAAATGCACAAGTGCTTTTGTTGGTTTTACTTAGTTAGTTTGTTTACCCAGAACAGAATCAGAAATCAGATTGGAATGCCTGGTTCAAAACCCATGCTAAAGCATGAACTTTATATTCTACAGACAAGGCTTTAATGAGGTTTTTTTTACAGTTATATGACTGGGATTAATGAGTGTCCATTAGAACCAGATTTCAACTGCAATGAGCTGTGGCTGTCACCAGTCACTCTGTATCAGGGTTTCTGTACTGGCCTCTCTTGGTGCCTCCTGACACCCTGCCTTTGGCCCAGGACCCAAAGCTCTCAGGGGATGCTGCAGGAATGTCAGTTTCTGGCCGTACCATGGCTACCTTGTTGCTTACCCTGGATGACTTCCTGGACTTCTCTGGATGACCCCACGCCACTAGCTGGCTGGTGAAAGTCTGCTGGTGCTCCACACCAATGATGAATCTGAACAGACTAATTTAACCACCCAGCTCTGTCATGTGTGACACGGTGAGGCAGTCAATTCCCAGGTGTGTCACAGAGATGAGTACCTTGGATTATCACCAGGTCAGCTAAACAGTTCAGCCTGGTGTAAGGGACAAGTATGGGGGGGTCAGGTGTTCCAGCTGCAGCTCGTTAGCTAAGGACCTTGCTTCAGTATCTCTTTACCATCACAAAATTAATAATTTCTGTGTCTAATTAGTATCAAAGGCCGCCTTTCCTATAACATTTATTTTCAGAAGTACCGTTTTCCCTCTTTCTTTTATTCTAGCAATCAAAGAATAGCAAGTCCCTTTCGAAATATTCACATAATTCCATTGTCACATTTATTATTTTTTTCATTATTACTTTTCCTTTTGTGCCAAGTATTTCATATCTTTTTATCATAATAAGGTTTTGCACAGCATTTATATGCAATGCTATCTTTATGTTACCAATGTACAGTAGGAAGCATGTGATAAGCATGTCATTTTACCTACTTAGTTTTGTGAGATAATTGAGGCAAAAGATTGCTAGCATTTTAATTTGTTTCTTAGTTTGTTTTCCTTCCCTTTTTCCTTAGATAGTTACAAACATTTTTTCAAAGCCTGATTAAAATCTTCATGAGGAAACCTGCCCTGAGGTTAATGCATGAATGAGTATTTCTCTGTGCAATGTTTCTTTCTCCAAAAATTCTACAGATTACACAGATGTGAAATGAAATCTATTGTCATAGTGTAGTTTTCAGATCTCCATAAACACTAGATTTTAGTTGTTGTACCGATGCAACAAATAAAATTTGCATTGGGATAATTGCTATTTAATTACTTGTGAGAATGTGAGGGCAGTTTACTAAAGTCATTTTGGAAGGATAATGTATATTGTAGTTATCTCTAGAAAAGAAGGATCAAGCAAAAGAATTTAATGGAATTAGATTACACTGTTGCACTATTTGCTATTTTTATATTATATAATATATATTCTTATATTTATTCTGAGCAATGGCTAGAAAGTACTTTTATAGACTCTTCAGTGTGTGCTTATGTTATGACAGTAGCTTCAGAATTCAAAATTTTTGATTTTGAAAATATCAAAATCAATTTATTCATGTTCATCAAAGTGGGAAAATGGTAAAATGAGTTGTAAATGTTTCAGAAAAATATTTTTCCTTTGTTTATTCACTTAAACAATCTGTGAGATGTAGGTTGATTTCATGAGGCACGAGAATATCTTTCAGAAAGAGAGGTGGTTCATTTTCCCATCCTGGAGTTGACTGGCTGGTTGGCATCTCTTACCTTCAGGACTGGAATTCTTAAGAAGGCTTTCTGTGAGAGTTGGTCTTAAAGGCTAGCTTTAGTGCCAGCACAAGTTGTTTCCCAGATACCTGTCTCATTTTGCAATTGCTAGACTCTGTCATAGAAGGAATTGTCCCATATAGTTCTTACCACAATTTTAATGTGTATCACCAAAAGTACTAACCAGTTTGAATTACTAGGAATTAGTTATCACAGAACAATACCATATGAGGGCTGCTCCAGAAGTAATGCCTTCTATGTTATTATGCTGGCCCATGATGTCAGAGGCAGACGGTGGTGGTACGGCAGTAGAGGCTGAACCTTCCCACCAGTATTCCATTATATTTTGTTGCTGTGTGACAGAGGGCAGAAGGACAGTCTGACAAAATGGTGTTTGACATAAACATGCATATGAAGCAAAAGTGTGTCATCGAAATCCTCCATGCAGAAAAAATTGCACCCACTGACATTTATTGATCTTTGCTGAACATTTATGGAGACCAAACAGTGGATGTGAGCACAGTGAGGCAGTGAGTGGTGTGTTTCACCATTAGTGACGGTTACAGCATGTCACCTCAGCTGGTGCAGATTTTTATGAGTGTGGCATACAGACTGTTGTTCATCACTGGTGAAAGTGCGTGTAAAGTGATGATGACTGTATTCACAGAATTACAGAATCATAGAATTGTTCAGGTTGGAAAAGACCTTAAAGATCATCAAGTCCAACCACAACCTGACTGTACTACCCTAGAAAAAATCATGTTTTGTATCTGACAATATTCCCTATCAAATAGTGTTATTGTGCCCTTTGTAGTTGTTGTAGTTTCCATGGACTTATTTTAATAAGAACCGTTACTTTTGGAGTGACCTATGTACATTAGTCGGAGAGTGATAGGACACAAATATAAGTAGTACAGTTTTTTTCATAATAGCTTGAAGTTTTCAATTAATGTCAGAGAAAAAAATCTAATTGTAAAAGATGACATGTGGGACCACAGAATCCACAGTTGGACTACAAATAGAGTAATGCTTCTTATTTGGGATCAGGCATCTTAAAATTTTCATCCTGTTAGACTTCCATATGGAAAAAAAAATCCATTTCCAACCAATAGTATGTGTACAATACAATGCAATAAAAAAATTCTATTTAGAGTTTGCCAATGTATTAAGCACAACAAAACTATTCAGTAAAAACAGACACGAGCAGTTTGGCAAAATCAGCATCATCACTCTCTAGGCAGCATTAAGTATAAACCTAGAGCATTGGTATGAAAATGTCTCTGATTTCCTATTATTGAATCTTGAAAAGTATGTGATTGAAATGTGCCCATGATGATCTGCAAAATTTGTCCCTTTCATCAAATAATAAGAATATTAAAATGACATTATTAAAGGTCTTAGGAAGGAACTTGACACCAAATAAATGAAACTCTCACAAACAAAAAAGCTGAAAATGTGTTTTCTATGTAAGCCATTCTCCCCAGCCATTCTATGTTGTGCTTCTAATAGTTCCCCCAGAAGCACCTACTATTAGATTTGTTCAGAGTCTAAGGAATGGAATAAATGGAAACTGGTCTAAATCAGGATGGTAACACCTGTGCTGCCTGGCATATCTTTGATAAAAAAGGATTCTACATACCATGAGCATTTAATGCGCTCCCTGCTGTTGGGGGTATTCAGCTTGCATACGTCCAGAAGCAAAAAATTGTCTCTTTTTTTTCCTTAGTAGCAAGAGTTTGAGCCAGTGCCTTCTGTAAAGCCATTCTGTTCTTGCTTTTGTAGCTCTCAGGACAGCCTTTTTTCCCACCCAGACAAAGTCAAACATCTGAGTTCCTGTTGTATTGGAGTCACTACTTTTCTGATGAGCCAGTACTAGGGCAAAGCCCAGTGTTGGACTCAGCATAGCCTGTCGCAATGGAGACAGAGGTTAAACAAGGAGGTTTATTCAGTTCTGTTGGGGTGGAAACACATCCATTAGCGACACAGAGGTTTAAAGCAGTCAAAAGGCCCATTTCAAGAATAAGAACATCACTTTTCACAATATTGAACTCGGCAGGTACACAAAGAGTGTCATGTGTCACCAGAGCAATGTGATAGCCAAGCGCAGGGGTTGCTTCCTTCAAATCTGAAGTAGTTCAGGCTTCAGACCCTTTGAAAATAGTGCAGATGCAGGCAGAATTGTCACAACTGAACCAGTGCCTGGCGAACTGAGAGCAGTTCAGTAAAGCGAGGCTATCCTCCAGGGAAAAAATGTCCCAGGGTGCGAATGCCATTGTAGGAACTTATTTCAGGAACAAAACAAGCTGGGCTGCTTTTATCTATGCTCAATTCTAAGGCTGAGAAGGAGGACTACAAGCCAATCACAACAATTTCAGAGAATCAAAAGCTGTATTCTAATTTGCAATACTCTTGAAAAAAAAAAAAAATGTAGTAAATGACTTGTAGACCAATGGCCTGCATTTGTTTCAAGCTTAAATGAAATTTCTTTCAGAGCAGATTCAGAAGCAAAATAGCAGCCATCATAGCAAACCTCATCTGTGGAGCTTTAAAAGGTAGGAGAGACAGAATAGATGAAAGTATATCGGAAAAAAATGGGGGAAAAAAAGGGAGAGGAGAAGCAGAAGGTAAGAACAAAGATGGCAGTCAAAGAAGAGTGTAGAAATAAAGGAGAAAGAATGAAAAAGGAGGATTTAGTACAAGGAGAATCAGCAGCAATACATCTAACATGAAATTCTGAGTTCATTATTTTTGCAGGCTGTCATGATCACAACACTACCTGTTGAGTACTCTCTACACTGATCAAGAAATTACTTCAGGCAGAATGTTATTGATTGGTTTTATTATTCTATCTAAAACAAAACAAATCAAAAACTACCACCACAAAGATAAAATAAAATAAAA
>PPHD01027485.1:0-11158 GCA_002909625.1 Bambusicola thoracicus
CTTGAAAAACTATGTTTGCAAATAACCAATAATGAACGTATCTTGAGCTCTGAATAATGAGTAATATTTTCCACTAATAGTAGTGGCAGATAAAGGAGTTCTATGTGAAAAGGACCTAAAGTAGGTCCTTGCTGTTTTCACAGGTGGTGACTGCATTGCTGAAACTTCTGAGGAAATCATTCATGCATAAATTTGAGCATATGTCAGGGAGGGTAGTTGGTTTGTCAGTACTTGTGTCTGTCCTCTGTTTTTAAGGGCAACATGGGACATATGCTTATGATGGGGAGGTCTTTTGCAGTGGAAAAAATCAATTTTCTTGGTATCTCTCTGCTTGATAGATACATTAGGTGATTCATAACAAGTTATATGACAAGCATAGCTATGGGCTCAACTTCAAAAAAAATTACAACTCATTAATCAATATTCATTTTTTATATAAAAGCATTGTTTGGAGGCATCTAAAGGCCATGAATACCCAAGAGTCAACATATATTATTAAGAATATTATTAAGACTGTTGAGTATCACAGTCATTCATTTGTTTCACTTTAAATGCTGATGAAAAAAAATTCTGCTGAAATAACTGAATCAGAATTTCTTGTGCTTGTTTTCAACAAAAGAACACCCTAATAATAAAGTGCAAGGCTATGTAATAGAAACGAATGAAGTGTAAAATGAAATAATAGAAAAACATGACAAGCTAAATGCTTTCTGCAATGCGGTGTTTTTAGAGGTCCATTACAAAAAAGAAAATAGTTACTTCCATGTTTGCTAATTTCAAATTAGAGATATTTCTGACTTGTTGTTTACTTGTTTGAAGAATTTTTGTTTATCTGATTTAGAATATCTCTGTCCAAATTTCAAGGTTTAACAGCCACAGTAGCTGACATGGAGTAGATCTTAACCAAATGTTCAGTAGATCAGGACTAAGTATTCATGTTTCATCTATTCATATATTAGCTGTATAATTTGCAGTGTGTTTACACAGTTCCAATGTAGAGGAGTAAAGTCCCACTGAAATTGCAGCTTGCCTGCCTATTTGAAATACTCCAGAAGTGCAGCACTGTGCCACATTCAGTGAAAAGCCTAAGACTGTAGAGGTGAGACCACAAAAACACAGCAGGCTAAGAAATAATGAAGGAACAGCCATGTAAGTTGGAAAATAATTACAACCTTAGTTTTGCTTAAATGGTTTTGGGGTCACTATTCTTTCTTTATTCCCATTTAAATTCTGCTCAGCCTCTACAATTAGGCGGCAATTAGGGAAATGAGATGGTTCTACCAAGTGAACAACACGTACACTTCGAAGCCTTTCCCACCTAGGTTGCACTGCCGCCCCCAGGGAGGGCAGTGAGACCACCACGTCTGACCAAAAACATTATATTCCCAAACTTTTGCAGTCCCAGCGCATTGCAGAACACACCTGATATTCTTGGGGACTTTCATTTTCTTGGCAGTACAGTACTTCTCCCTCTTACAGACAGATTAGAAAAGTGCCAAAGCCATAGACTTGCAATCTGGAGGGTGCAGGAATGATAGGGAGATTTTAGAAGTTTCCCATATTTTGCACTGAAGATGCTCTAAGAATGGACTATGGTTCAGATCAATTCTGATAAAAAGTGGTTTTCTTTGCCATCCACACCAATTTTGTTGTCCTAGTACCCTGTCGCTTTGCCTTTCCTGTAGTGATAGACTGTTGGATCTGCAGCACTGTGCCTGAGCCTGAGGTGGTGGGGATTCCTTTCTGATAGCCACAGGTGTTTGTCTTATGAGCCTGAGATTCGATTACCCATGTCATTGGCTTAGCTTGCATAGCTGCAAATGCTATTAAAGGTAATAAAATTTATCCAACCCTGGCATTGCTGTGCTGTGGGCAAAGGATATTGTTCTCAGCAATCCCCATTTACTTCTACCCATTTAACTCTGTTGAAGCTAGGCTAATGGCTTCCTATGACATTTTTGAAAGGACAGCCATTAGATCAAATGAACAGATATCCACCTAGCAAAATGTAACTTTCAAATATTTATGAAGAAATGAAATTACCAAGTTTGTCATCAGTGACATTGGTAAACAAGGCTGTTCAAGGCTTAGATGCAGAATCAGATCTTTTCCTGTTTCTTTTTCCAGGCTAACAACTCTCTGCTGTGGGCTGGAATGTGGTCTGTCCTGATGTTATGCTTGGATAGGAAGAGTTTGTAAGGCTTTAAATAGGTAGAAAAAACTAAAATGAAATTACAAACAGGTAGACAAGATAGGCAAGAAAATTAGGCATTACACTGCTTTAATTATGAGAAGTGCTATGGAAAAAGAGGGCTTTAAAGTCTGTTTTATAGACCATTCCAATCAGCGCTGGATTGATTGGAAGTGGTGGTTCTGCAGGGGCAAAGTACAGTGTCACAGCCATAACTCCATCATTTCATGGGCTGGCACTGTTACCTGTTGCCTGATTTTGCTTACTCTGTGTGAATGAGAATTCTTTTCAGTAATTTTGTTCAAAGGGATGAAGTGTTTCAAGGGACCAAATCAAGCCATTACAGTTTAAGTGATGCTTCTCCTTTTCCTCCATAGCCAAAGTAAACACGATCTGTTAAATCATAAAACTTGTGTGATGCAGAATGTTCATGCTGTTTATTCTGTGCTTTCTGCAAGACCTAACATACTGTGTGTGCTTTTCAAATACTAAATAATTCTTGTATATTATAGAATAGTGTTTTAGATCAACAGAGATTTGCTGTTGTATATTAGTACAGCTAAATGAAATATTTGAGAATAAACAAGCAGCATAAATGGCAATCTCTCTGAACTTAAAAATCTAATTTGAACTATATTAAGCAGCCAGGATTACGGTTTGATTTGAGATCTCATCCTGCAAACATTTATTCATTAGACTTCAACAATAACAAAAAACCTTCCAGTCATTACTTAATCCTTAACTAACATTGGCAATCCTACTAGGATCAGCTTGTATTCATAGCAACCAGAGTTAATACTGTAGTGAAAGTCTTCAGAAATGACATTTTCAGTCTTAGTGGAGTAAGGGAAAAAAATAACTTTTGCTATATGCCTTTGTAGTTTTGAAAGTAGTAGGAGTATGTGAACACAATGCCATAAAACATGGCTATTAACACTGTAACTTCAGAGTGTGATAATGTGATTAGAAGGTCAAAGAGATCTCATTTTGTAAATACTTATGTGAATCATCTGTTCATGAATTCTTCTGCACTTGAGCAGAAATGGTCATTTCATTAAGCATTACTCTTGGGAATTAGAAGAATCAGCCCTTCAGTGCTGTGTAATGAGTTCCTGCTCATTACATAATGCCACTCTGATAAATTTTTTTAATCTGTTTTTCCTGATGATTTGGTTAGTTCCCAAAACAACTGAACTGGAAATCTCTCCCATTCCAAAATGTGATGCAAATACAGTTCAATTAGAAGGTACAATAGTATTAGTCTTGGTTGTAGTATTGAGTTGAACACTGCATGCTGTTGAAAAGCAGCTGATTCATGATCCATGGGAATTGATACCGCCCCACCAGCTGCTTTAACGTGCAGCTTTACTGGCAATAAAATATAAATCTTCTCTCTACTAGGCAACTCAGTTTTATATGTATCTTTCTAACAACTGGAGAGTTTTCCTGTTGAGGATCAAATTTTTTATCATTTCTAATTTTCAAAACTCAGTGGTTTACACTGAGCCTTCTCTACACGCAAGTGCCAAAAAAAGTGTATTATCTCCTACTGTTTTCAGTGTATGAATCTGACTCTTTTCAGTAACTTTGGTCAGCTTTGAAGGCAACGTGAGTTAGGAAAGTGTGAAGAGAGATATACATATATATATATGCACATATATATGTATATAGCTTCAAGTCTTGGAATTAAGAAAAAGTATTAATTCCTTTTTCATTGTCCAGAACATAGTTCTATTTGTGAAAATATCCTAGTGAAAGGTATCAAAATTCATACATTACTTCAGCTGTATAATGCAAAAATAAAGATTTTGTAGTCTTTCTGTTGTGGTAAACTTTGAATCTGGATTTTTTTTTTGTTCGTGGATTCAGTGCAACAGAAAGTCGTTTCAAGTCTGTTGTTAAGAAATCATTGGATTTACATTATAGATTTGTGGTACAATTAACTCTGTGTTTCTTAGGAAAAGCAACTGACAAACTTTCTCTCCTCATCCTGTTCCCACTGCTTTTAGCATGACTTACTCTATTGATCAACTTCAAACGTGTAAAGGTCTAAATTTAGTGTTGCATAAGTGGTATTTAATCATTTACTACATATTTATGACTAAATCTTGTAGGCTTTAATTTCTACAGTGAAATTGCATTTAAATTCAGTATGTAATTCTGGCTTTGCTTCTAAACTTTTATCGAGAGGTCTTTAATAGTGGCATTGCAACTTTAGCAAGTTTATGGATGTCTGACTAAAGCCACGTATCTATCCAAAGAGAATTAGAGTTTTTTATATACAAGCACATAGTGAGCTTTTATAGATGAATTGCTGTCTACTAACTTGGTCCCTATCTGCTGGGTTCCTTCTCCTGTGTACTGGAATATGAGGTGCACTCACAGCAATTTTAACTGAGTGTGCAACAGTTACTGAATGCATATGGCCATGAAGGTAGATGAAGACAAAAAAATTTTTCTGCCTTTCAGCCAGTTTGAGTCTGTTCCTTAATGATTTCCCCATTCTTAGAATTTAAAATACCGCAAGAGAACACTGGGAGGGGTTATATCATTGGCTAAAGAGAATTTGTAGTGTGTATATATAAAATATATTTGGGAGTGCTGAGAGGAGCCAGTTTCAGCTTGTGGTGATTTTCCTAGAGTGGTCACCTGTAGTCACTACTGGGGAGCTGCAATGACATCATACTTCCTTAGATAAGCTTAGAAGAGCGTACAATGGGACTCAAAACTGTGGGAAATGAAAATGTCGATTCTGGATGACTTGTTTGTCGCGACTTAATCATAACTTTGTTACTAACACGGTCATCAAATGTTCTAATGATGAATTGTCTCACTCTCCTACAAATGAAATAGTGTTTTACAGTTTCAAATAATGCTAATGAACATCTGACTGATTTAAACCTGCTACAGTGATAATCAACATCTCACCATGTTTAGCACCATTTTGTATTTCACTGATCGGCTGATGAAAGTATTGCACGCTTTCAGCATCATTCTTCTGTGGAATCAAAGAGAGCGTACTTATAGCTCTTTGTACTAAATGTCTGTCAATATCACATGCCAGCATCACCCGAGTCATAAAATGTCACTAATTTTGGTTTGTATTTCCATTATGTATGAGCAGTGCTATTGTTTTTCACATAAATCTAAGAGACAGTATGTATGTATACCAACTCTAAGCTTGAAAAGTCATGGAAGTGCACTGACAGTCCCCTACAAGGACTGGAGAAGAGAAGGCCCTGAGAAGACCTTATAGCAGCCTTCCAGTACCTGAAGGGGGCCTACAGGAAAACTGGGGAGGGACTTTTTATGAGGGCATGTAGCAAGAGGACAAGGGGAGATGGCTTTAAACTGAAAGAAGGTAGATTTAGACTAGATATTAGGAAGAAATTCTTTACTATGAGGGCGGTGAGACACTGGAACATGTAGCCCAGAGAGGCTGTGGATGCCCTCACTGTGAAGGCATTCAAGGCCAGGCTGAATGGGTCTTTGAGCAACCTGGACTAGAGGGAGGTGTCCCTGACTACAGCAGGGGGTTGTAACTTGGTCTTAACAGATCTTGTTATATCTTGTTAATCTTGTTGTAACAGATGATCTTAAAGGTCCCTTCCAACCTAAACCATTCTGTGATTATGTGGTATTCTTTTTTATTTTTTTTCTTCTGAAATCACTGGAAGTTATGTGTTTTTTGGTGGTGGTGGTGGTTTTTTTTTTTTTTTTGTTTGTTTTTTTTTGCTTTACTTTCCGCAAAGTGTGGGAACATACTGATTTGAGGTATCAAATAAAAGAAAACCTCTCTTGTTGATACTGAGACTGTATTCCCAGTCTAGTACTGACCTAGTCACCAAAGGGAGGACCTGCACAGAGTGTGGAAGCTTTCTGTCTGCTGCACCTTTCTGGCTTAGCACTTTAGATCCAGCAGGAAGCTTGGAGGAAAAGTAAAATAAAGCAAAATGGTCAGAAGCTGTTGACGAGGTTCAGGAATCACTACACGGGTGCCAGCAAGTTGAGCTAAAAAACAGAATCAGACCAGCTATAGTAGAAACTGCGGGAAAACTATGAAGTGTGGTTATTTTGTGTTGTTTTGGTGTTTTTTTTTTCTTCCTTTATTCTACTGTAATTCATATAACCCAGAAAAAAATCAAATATACGTGCGTGAAAAATGTTTAATAAAATCAAACACATTTGGGATTTCTTAAATGTTACTCCTCATTTCTTCCAAGATCGTGGAATATGTATACTCTGCCAAAAATGAGAAATAAGAATACAGTGTTATTCTATTGGAAATGGATGTGTTCAATAAGCAATTTTTTTTTTTAAGTCTCCATACTTGTAATCTTTTAATGATTATTGAATCATTAGTCTAATTTATCCCAAGGGTCTTACTGTAGAAAATTGAAGATAAAATACCCATTTCCCACAACTATAATGGTTCAGTAAGTAGTACTTGCAAAAACTTATGTATATACTTGTCCTAAATGTACTCCTTATGAATAGCTTCATTATCAGAATTAATGGTATCCTAATATAAAAGATTTAATGCAGGAGAAAAGTAAAAAAATAAAATAAAATAAATCAGCCATTTTGTGACTTTTTACTTAAGTATTTTTCTAGAGAGAAGTTCAATTTCCTCTTTGCTCTGTGTTTAAGGTCTGATGATTGGTTAACTGTGTTGTCGCTTGAATGTTCATCATTCACTGCAAGTTATCAGTTTTGAAATGAATGAGGCATTTCACATTTCAAAATTACTTCTGGGTCTTTGTGAATGTAGGCAAGCACTTCTGCAGCAAACTGTAGGTGCTTTCAAAGTTATTGTGCCTATTTCCATAGAAAAGGAAACAGCACTGAGAGAGTTAAACAGTTTGTTCACACATATGTGATGAGTCAGTAGAACAGTGAACTTCATTCCAAATTATTTTTTCTGACTCTTATTGTGTCAGGTTTTTAACATTCTTGTTTTTGATGAACTGAAGAAATAAACGTAGCAAAACTGGCAAAATGTGTTATTTTATGACTAGAATGTAACTAGTAAACCTGGAGAATGCTTGAGGTTACATGTCTGAATTATAATTAAATCTGATGTGCAAATCAACCTGTTTTTTACCATATGCAGTGGTTGCACTTTGACAGCAGACTATTGTATAATACCATAGATACATTTTTGTCATTACATTAAAAAGTGTTGTGAAGCCAAATATTTAGTTCTAAATGTACCTCTGGAAGATACAGATTTTACATAGGTAGAAGGCTGATAAAGTTTATAATTACAAAGCCACATTTGTGAAATTTTCCAGCAAAAATAAACCAGAACATCAAATGCAGTGTATAAGGATCAGTGTTTGGAAAAGTAAATGTGAGGAAAAAAGGAAAAATAAAAAGAGAAAAGAAATACCCTAAAGCCCACAGTTATTATAATTAAATTTCTTTTATAGCAGTTTACACAGTGCTAGGAGGGGAGCAGACAAAGGAAAGTAGAGAAAGTGCATCTTCTGAAGAGACGCTTTTCGTACCAAGTGTCCTTTATCATGTCTGCTGCACTCCTACCTACATTTGCCCTACAGAGAGTTCTGTACTAAAAATTCGATATAATTTGATTTTGTGCCTTTCTAATAGAAATACTGAAAGGTTCTGTCTTCATATTTAAGACTGTCTCTCAAATCAAGAATGGTGTTGGGATATAAGGAAAGGAAAAAAGACACAAGTGAAAAAAATTGACTGCACTAACTCTTGATAACCTCCAGTCATTCTTTTCTAGTCATTCTTGGATTTCCTTTAGGGACAAGAACTTGTGAATAAAAGGTCAGATGCTTTATCTGTTGAGATCAATAACAGACTGTCCACTTACTGCAGTGAACAGTGAATCTTGTCCAAGATTTCCACAGCTGAGAATGGCATAAATGTGTAGCAACTCTTGTGGCTAACTCTTACAGACTGTGAGAAAGGTGGAAAGTCTTGGTTGAAAGCATTGCTCTTTGTGGTGAAAAATGAACAAATTATAGGAAAGCAGTCCGGAAAAGAGGATGAGGTTTCTTGGAAATTAGTTACTATTTATCTTAGAGATGAAGAAAACCATAGTTAATTCTGGTTGGTCAATAGAAGTGTAGAACAGCCTCAAGTCTACAAATAAGGATCGTGTGTATTATGAGTCAGTTTGCTTGTTATGCTGTTGCTGCTAACAAAACATGGGAGTGTTTGGTAACAGGAACATGCCGCAATTTCTATACTTCATGGCTGCAGAAAAGGGGATAGTATTTCACACTGAGTCTTCATCCTGGATCTGCTCTGATGTAAAGTACTGCAAGGAGGTACGTAGCAGTTCTGAGGTAGGGAAACATCTACTCTGATTTAAAGCAAAAGGATATGTCTGTATGCATAGTCTTACACCAAATATTGACATTTGTTTTACTCAGTATTTATTTTTCACTCTTATAGATATTGGCCTACAGCTTAGTCATAGTCAGTATTCATCTTTTGAATCAATAATTTTTTGGTAGCCAGAAGTGAAGCTGATAATCCTTCTAGAAATACTAGCCAGGACTGAGTATCAAAATAACATGGCACTGGTACTTGCCAAACCATGATTTCACTTCACAGTGCTTATGGTAAAGGACCACACTAATATATGTCATGTATACCACATTGTAATTGTTTTAATAACGTCTCTATGTTAACATTAAACATTTGTCTCTAATGAATCTGTGAATATTGTTAGCAGGATATTTTTGTGAACAAGAGAGGTATGCAGCGTGGTCTCAAAAAGATTTTAGTTCTGGTTGTGTTGAACCCTTTGCCTAAGAAGAATTCAGAATGAAAATATATGGTTACTTTTCATAAATGCAAAAACATAACAATTACATACCCAATTATTTAGTAAAGATTAGACTTTAAAAAAATCTTTTGTCTTATAGTTTGTCAAAGAAGCTGTAAGATGAAATATGATCAAGAGCATTCATAATTTGAAACTGACTGAACGCTGAGTACTTTGATTTATAATTGATGCTTCAGATACATTAGAAGTGTGAAAACTTCAGATAACTATGGTAGTTTACACACAGACATAAAGAACTGTGCACTAAAAGCTCTGTTTTAAGGGACCTGATCCCGTCAAAGCATCTGCATGCAAGAAATATTACTTCTAAATATTGAGTTCTATTTCACGCTATCACTGAAATACTGAGGATAACACAGTTTCTTAGAAGAGTCATTTTTTTGAAGAAAGCTTGTTATGTTTCATAATTAAGCAATAGATGCCATCTTTTAGAGGTAGATCTGTGATAAAGGAGATCCTATTTTGTCACTCAGTACACTCCCATGAACTTACTGACACTAATTGTTCCATGGGTGTATGACAGAAAAAATGAGGATAGTGAGATTACTGGTGTTTGTGCTAACATTTCACATATTCCTGCCTTGAGAAAATTATGGCAGAGGTGTGCATATCCTTGAATGAAAGAATGTGAATAATCTCTTTAGAGAGAGGTGGATTGGTGAGAACAAACATTCCAAAGAGAACTGAATACTTGACAAAGGGAGATGAGACTACTGGTGTATTTGTAAAGAGTCAACTGGAAAGCGATGTCTTTCAGCAGAAAGGTATCAGAGAAATCTAAGTTAGCTGTGTATAAAAATGCAAATGATGTATGAGAACAGCATATGTTTTGGAGAGAGAACTGTGTATGCAACTATGGCAGTTCCAGAGGGTGAGATGCTACTCACTGCTGAAAACTTCAAATTCAGTTCTGGGTCCTAATTTGAACTAGGCATGACTTGGCATTCTGCAGTGTATGTTTTTGAAGATTTTCTCATAACTTACATTCAAAAGACAGAAAATCTTCAAAAATTAAGCTTTTGATTTCTAGTTTAGCTTAAAACTCAGCCTTTTGCAATATTAGTGAAAATGAAAAGCAGATTTCTAATAAAGGAGCTAATTACTGTTAAAATTCTAGTGTCAGCATAACGCTTCATCCTCACAGACAGGAATGAAATAGTAGTTCAGATATTTGTTCTAAGTTTCCAATGAGTAGTTGGCAAAAATTCAATAATGTTCATTAAATACATAAATGGAAATATTAAAAATAAAGATTTTCCCTTGTGATTTATTATACAGTGTGCTTGAAAAGCAAAATTGAAGAAAGAAGTCATTATCTGTTAAAAAAAAAATAAGTGCTATAAAAATGTTAATTAAATTGTGTAGTCCTAAGTAAACTAGTGAACAAGAAAAAGGCTTCCCTGCTTAGAATTGGAAGCCATATTTGTTCTGACTGGCTGGGTAAAGACAGGAAAAGATTATCTTTAAATAAAGCAAACAGAGCAATATAGCAATATAGTTAGGTACTTTCCCTTTTGGATTACACTGAATCCAAAAAGTAAAGCAAATGAGCAAAAGACTCTTTAGAAAATGAACTTAGAAGCCCCGTCGAAGTTAAGAAGTTATAACAAACAACAGAGACAGGTGTTTTCAAGCATGTCTAAAATGTAGCTTATACTATAGAGCACTTACAAAATAGGCTAAGTGGTGCATGAGGGACTGTCCTCCCTCTGGAGAGATAGAAGGGTTTATCTGCATCCACTGGTGTCACTTTTGTAAAGAAGCAGGTAGACCATGTTCAGATGCATTGCATACTCCCCTCCTCCCTGCTTTGGAAGAGTCCAGTTCATGAGTTATCATGAGATCAGTATGGGATCACATTCCCGAGTACTTCAGATACGTGAGGTTTCTGCACTCTGCTCATCCGTGGCTGAGCTTAAAGCTAGAATTCGTTGTTATTAGTGCTTGAATAATAGTTTACCTATTTTATTTTGTTCTGTATAATACTAGATTTTGAGGGCTGTATTTCTTCTGCTTCTCAAGTACCTTGAGCGTTAAATAGTGTTGTTGGGCATGTGGGCATTTAATATCTGATTAAAAATAAAATTCATTTATGTAGATCACAAGTTATATACCTTCTTTAAAAGAACCTTTTCATC